>PVLC010001788.1:36683-131710 GCA_004027655.1 Graphiurus murinus | reverse complement strand
TGAAGAAGAAGAAGAAGAAGAAGAAGAGAAACAGGAGGAGGAGGAGGAGGACTCTGGGTGTGATGGTGCACACCTGTAATCCCAGTACTTGAGAAGCTGAGACTGGAGGATCACAGGTTTAAGGTCAGCTCAGAGTAACTTAATAAGACCCTGATTTGAAATAAAAAGGGCTTGGGATGTAGCTTAGTGGCAAAATGACCCTGGATTCAATACAAGGAAGGAAGGAAGGAAGGAAGGAAGGAAGGAAGGAAGGAAGGAAGGAAGGAAGGACGGAAGGAAGGAAATTCCCCTAAATTTGAATTCCCTTCTCTCTCCCTCTCTCTGATAAATAGGCACACAAAGATAACATATAAAATCCAAGCCAGAAAACCAAGTTGTGCTCAGATGACACTCCATGCCCTGTAGTTAGAGTGTTCAATGTGATGTTTCCAGGTTAGACCTTATTTCCAGTCATCGTGGAGGTTCTTAATGGAATCAGTAACAACCAGATACTAATGCACCTGACAATGACCAATCATGGAGTATATAGTTAACGTGCAACACATTACAACAACTTCCTGGGGGTTTCTATCATAACTAATGAATTTCAAAATAAGAACAAGAAAGAACTCAGGATGTGACAAGTACTGGAGCAAGCGACGCGCTCGGGCACCTCGTGGCTACGTGGGGCCTTCTCTGGTACGTCTTCCCATCTGCAAGGAGAATAAATGGGGTAGAAATGCGAAACTGGTGAAGAAGTTGGCAATTTGCAACCTTTTGGGAGTTGGTAATTGCAGGCCAGATTCCTAGTAATAATAGCCTGTTGCCCTACCACTCCGGGGGTATTTTTAAGCAGGAATTTATTTTTATCACTTTTGTTTCAGCTGTTTCAATGGGAGGAAGTCATCCTCTGCACCCGCTTGTGATTTCGGTGATATGTTTTGGAGAAAATAGCTCAAATGTATTTCGCACCTATAATTTTATTGCTTGGAAGGGACCCCGGACCTCGGCAGGCAGGCATACTGGTGAGATACGTTCATGAGGGACCCGGGGTCTCCCAGGATCCTGATCTCAATTGCCCCGCGCAGGTGGGAACTTTGCTGTATAGACACGTCTCCCTGTGGACATACTTGACTCTTTACCCTATTTTACACTATTTGGGGTTCATGGAATGTCCCCTGGGTGGTTGACATCCCCCCGAGTACACATTGGACCTTTCTCAGCCCATTGTCCACTTTCCTTCTGCCATATCAGACCATCCATTTTTACATTCATTCCACGATTCATTCCTTTTTTTTTTTTTTTTCAGTACTAGAGATTAAACCTAAGGGCATGCATTCTACCTCTGAGTTGCACCCCCAGCCCTATTTTTTATTTTTTATTTTGAAACAGAGTCTCACTAACTTGCAGATGGCCTCACTAAGTAGATGAGGCTGGCTGCAAACCTGTAATCCACCTGTCTCAGCCTCCCAAGAATGTGATTATAAGCATGTGCCACCACGCAGGGCAGATTCATTCTTATTTATCTAATGTGTATTAAACCAGATGTGGTGGCATGCATCTATAGTCCCAACTACCTGGGAGGCTGAGGCAGGAGGACTGATTAAATCCAGGAATCTGAGACCAGCCTGGGCAACATAGCAAAGCAAACAAACAACAAAATAAAAAATAATGTGTTAAGACTTATCTTTTCGAAAATGCCACTTCTTTCCACCCAAGTTACCACCTGCACCACCTCTGCTATCTGATTATAGACTGACTCCTGGGACCCTCTGTTCACTCCCACACCTTGCCTAAAGAAGGCCAGCCAGGCACGGTGGTGCACACTTGAAATCCCAGCATTCCGGAGGCTGAGACCGGAGGATCCGGGTTCGCGGCCAGCCTCAGCTACCTAGTAAGGCACTCCGCAACTTAGTGAGACCCAGTTTCAAAATAAAGAATAAAAAATAGGGGTGGGGGTATAGCTCGGAGGTAGAATGCCCCTGAGTTCAATCCCCAGTACCGCAAAAAAAAAAAAAAAAAAAGAAGAAGGCCAGCCAGGCGTGGTGGTACACACTTGAAATCCCAGTACTTGGGAGGATCACAGGTTCAGGGCCAACCTCAGCAACTTTTCTTGACCCTGCTTCAAAATAAAAAAATAAAATAGGACTGCAGTGTAGCTCAGAGGAAGAATGTCCCTGGATCCAAACTCCAGTATCACACACACAAGAAAGAAGGAGGAAGAGAAGGAAAGAAGGAAAAAAGAAAAAGGAGAAGGGGAGGAGGAGGAAAAAGGCAGAAGGTAGAGGCAGCAGATTGCCAGGGGATGAGGGGCACTGAGTAACTTTTTTTTTTCTGAAAAGGGGTTAGTAAGTCCAATAAGCTTGGGAACCTTTGCCTTAACTCATCCATCCTTCGTTGGACTGCTAATCTCTTTCTTAAAATAAGAGTGCATTTATTTACATTTAAATCTTGCCCCTTTCATTTGACTAATAATTTCAAACCAAGCACCTATCAGCATATATCCTGGTGGTGCATATTGGAAATCCAAGGATGGGGAGCGGGGCCTGGCCTGGGCCTCTGAGGGGCTCCCACTCTCTCCTCCTGGGTCTCTAGCCTCCTTTGGCTTCTGTTCCCTCTGGCGGAGCGCCGTGCCTCTGTCTCTGCCTTGCAAAGGCTCTCCCCATTCCAAGAACTGTTGTGGAAACAGGCAGCAGGCAGCAGCGTCTCTGGAAGAGGCGCGAGGCCGTCGGAAGCTTCTGGAATCCCGGGCTCCTCACAGGTGTCACTCAGACACAAGGGCTCTCACCACGGGGCCAGTCTGCAGGGTCTCAGGCACCTCCCCAACATCCTAGCAATGGGTCCAGAAATTCTGAGTATGTGTTTCTAAAAGATAAGGATTTCTGGAAAATGTAGCCCAAATGCCCTCTGGCACCCAAGGAATTTAACACAAACACTTAATCCTATCAAATACCTAGTGCTTAAATTTTCACAGCTGTCTCATCATCCCCTCCCCCGTAATTGTTTTGTGTGGATAGAGGACATAAAAATCAAAATGGCTGCAGAATGGTCAAAAGAGGTTTAGAAACTACCATCTAAGCCTTAGCGGCTTTTCTGACAGGGGTTAGTTGTCACACATGCCGGGAGCTGAATCCATCAGATGGAAGCAGTTTTCCAGAATTGAACAGTGTTTAGCAAGGTGGGTCAAGAAATTACCAACAGGGCAGTTTGTCTTTTGATGTAGATGTTCCATGGAGTGATAAAATTTAAGACCGTGTTGATTCAGCCACCCAGTTTTCAACCAGAGGACTTACCTCAGCCCTGCTCAGCTTCCACCAAGAAGGAAGGAAGGAAGGAAGGAAGGAAGGAAGGAAGGAAGGAAGGAAGGAAGGAAGGAAGGAAGGAGAGAGGGAAGGAGGAAATAAAGAAAGAGAGTAAACTGCACATATGTCTTTATTTATTTATTTTTTTATCATAAAGCCTCAGCCCTGTGTAACCTTGACGGAGCCCTTGCTTGGTGTCTAAGCTGAGCCTGTGTTTCTGATTAATAAATCCATTCTGCACCTGAATAAAACTGTCTTTCCTTTATTTTTAGCCTCATTTATGATTTCTTGGCTTACAGAGTCGGACTGCACTATTTATGTAACATGACATCCTTAAATCATCCTGTGAGTCCCCAGATGCTATGAATGTTGCCTTAGGTGGTAAAAGGGACTCTGCAGGTGTGAGTAAAATAAGCTTCTGGGGTGGAGGGAGATGATCCTGGACTCACTGGGGGATCCCAAAGCCGCACAGGGAAACAGGAGGATCAGAACGAGAGGAGGGGTCTCACGGTGGAAGCAAAGGTTAGAAGGACTTAGGGCAAAAAGACCAGGGACAGGAGCAGCCCTAGAGGCTGGACGGGAAGGAAGGGGGTCCCCTAGAGACTCCCCAGGAATGACCTGAGGCCCATCTAAGACTTGAAGAGGGAAACACTTCAATGGACACCATGCATAGAGTTGTCAAGGCAAATCACAGTGTCGTACAGGGGAAGGTGGGGAGGGGGAGGGGTGAGGCGGGAACCGAGGAGGGCTCACCAAGTGCTGGGTGCACATACGCCTCTCTCACCCTGAACTGCATCGAGATGTGTGACTACAACGCACCAATTAAAAAAAAAAAAAAAAGACTTCAGACCTACATAACTAGAAGAGAATAAGCATGTGTTTCTCTCGCCACTAAGTTTGTGGTAATTTATTACAGCAGTCATCAGAAATCAGTCAAGTTTACTTTAATCTATGGCATTCCTCTGATTCTTTTTGTTTTGATTTTGTAATTTATTCATTAAAAAAAAAAGATGATTCTGGGTCCTGTAAAACGTCCCATGTTATAGATTTGGCTGACTGCATCCTCATGGTTATGTTTAGCTTGTTCTTCTCTCTGTTTTTTTAAAATTTCCTACAATCTGTTCATTAGATCCAAAGGCTTGGTTACACACGAGTTTACTTTGGAGCAAATACTTCGTAGATGGGGCTGTGGAATTCCTAAGCCCGCAGCCCAGGAAGCATATCATATCTGGTTGTCATTCTTTTTGTGAGTAAAGACCAATCGTTTGATTCGGATGTAACTTCAGTTGATCCCTTCCCGGGTTCCCATCAATCTGCAACTAATAGTGTTGGTGACATCAATAATGGCTTCTCAGATTTTTTTTTATTTTTTAAGGAAGACAAAATAGTCATACCTTAACAATCTCATTATTCCTGCAGTCCTTAGATGGATTTTCTCCTTTCGGACAACCTTTCCTAATCACGTATTTACTTACTCTGAGGCACAGTTTGAACAGGAAAGGTAGAGTAAGTAACTGATTTTTTTTTTTTTACATCTGTTTTTAGAAACATGAATTATTTTCTGCATTTGCCTGGTGATCTATACTTTTTAAAGGTTTTATTATAATCCCACAGACTCTTACATATCGAGTGTACTTCAGTCCATTGTAATTGTTACCCTATTTTCTCTTATTGCCCTTTTCTGTCCCTTCACCCTGGGTGCAGAAGTCTGCAGGTGAGACCTGTTCCCTAAGGCCCTCTGAAGGCTCAGCTCTACCCTGGGCCTTGGCACTGACCCATTGGTGATTTCCTTTTCCAGCTAAAAGTAGCTCTGAGGCCTTCACTTTTATACAGGGGCTCAACCCAGGCTCAATCTGGCTTTGTGGACCAACATCGCAGGTATGTTGGCCCATGTCCAAAGACACGGGTCATCTCTACCCCAACGGTGGGCAGCAATGCGCGTGCGCAGACTCGCAGGCCAGGCTGTGCGAATCAGCGGTGACGGAAATGACTACCCCACTGAAATTTGCAAACACTTGAAATTAGACCTTTTTCCTCCTGCAGTTCCGCTATTAAACATTACCACACACCCCTGTAAGACCCCCAAGGCCACACAGCTGCAGCATGGGTTCCCAATCTGCCTCTTACATTTTTTCTATTTTCGGATCCTGGAACTTTGTCCCTGCTTACGTCAAATTGGCTGTGTTTTATTCATGATAATAAATCTGATTCAAAATTTATTTGCAAGTGAGGAGAGGGTTGGGATGCAGAGGGAAACACCGCAAGAGATGTTGTTTGCATGTATGAATGTGCCACCTTGAATCTCACTGTGAGGCAGAACTAGGATGCACCCATAAAAGTTAAATTTTTTAACCTGTATTTATAGCAGAGTAGAAGGCCTTCCTGTGTACCGATTTATGAGCAACAGCTATCATGACTGTGATATGAGTTGAGGGTTGACAGAAGATGGGATGGGGAGCCAGTGACCGAGGAGGAAAAGAATCCAAGAGCTGCGGATAATCTGCCACTCCACACACACAAGATTTGCCAGGCAACCAGACCCACTGGCCTACATTCCAATATTTTAAAAATATTAGTACCCGGCAGGGTGGCGCTCACTCCTAATCTCAGTACTTGGGAGGCTGAGCCAGGAGGATTGCAGGTTCGCAGCCAGCCTTAGTAACTTTGTGAGGCTCTGTTTCAAAATAAAATATGAAATAGGGCTAGGGATGTAGCTCAGAGGTAGAATAGCCCTGAGTTAATCCCCAGTACAAAAAAAAAAGAATCGGTAGTAGTGAGTATAGCTTAGGGGTTGAATGCAGATACCTGGTCCTGAGTACAATCTCCACCATGAGGGGAAAATTTTTTTTTTCACAAGACAATAGTAATTACAGTAGCAAAAAGAAATAAATGTGCCACAAGAACACAGATTCCAAGATTCCAACATAAGATAGAGGAATTTCCAACATGTAAGGAGCTTTACAAATTGGCGAAGGAAAAAAAATAGATGAGGACTCAAATCATAATTCATTCTGTTAAAATAATATTAAAGTGTGAACGATTCTGTCATCCTTGTAACAAACAAGCCCTAGATAAAATACAAGTTTCAATTTTTTTTCCAAGGGAAATTATAGAAGTAAAATAATATGAGAAAATTAAGATGAATATTTCAATATATTTTCATGACCAAAGATTAAAAATAGATGTGTCATCAGAACAGAAGCCAAAGAGAATAGTATTGACAGGGCTTATTTATCCAATAAAAAATGTCAATTTTTTTTCCATGAACAAGATTAAGATAAATGATCTACTGAGTTAAAATGCCTGCAATATCATATGGAGTTTTTAACTTGACAAAATGATTCTAAAGTTCACTGGACACTAGAAAATCAAACTATAAAGGAGAAAAATGATACAAAACATGCATGTACATTAAAGTTTATTAGGAAGCTACAAGCACAAAAGTATTACTCGGCACAGAAGTAGATTGGCACTACATAAAAGTACTGACTCTGACCCCATTGTATATAGGGAGTTATAAGGAATAATTTCAGTTAGCGGAAAATGGAAGGGTTTTTCCGTAAATAGTGCTTAGCCAACTGGTTCATCCTAAAGAGAAAAATAAAGCTACATTTCACTGTTATAGGAAACACTAAACTGTATCCAGAGTGACTCTAAAAGTAATGCTTTAGTAGTTAATCCTTGGTAAACTTAAAGCATAAGAAAAATTAGTTTGACAACTGAGTTCCATATAAGACTTTTCTGGCAAATGTCTGCCACAAACCTCATAGCACAAGAGTTGGTAAGAATATCTGTACCCATGAGTCCACGAGCGTGCCAGGGAAGAGCTCCTGCTATCCTGGGACCTGGGAGAGTTTGCACTGAGGTTCAAGGTCTGTGCAGCTGACCGGCTAACCCCCTTCCCCTTCAAAGGCATCCGCCTTGAGAAACACGGCACAGGTACAGAGGGAGACACATAGGAAGGGTGAGGTGGCACACACCTCCAACCCCCGTACATGGGAGGCTGAGACAGGCGGATTGCAGGTTCTAGGTCAGCCTCCGCAACTAAGCAAGACCCTGTTTCAAAATAAGGGCTAGGGGATGTCACTCGGAGGTAGAATGTCCCTGGGTTCAATCCTCAGTACCCAACAGTAGTTAAGAATAAGAATAAGAGCCGGGCGTGGTGGCACACGCTTGTAATCCCAGCATTCGGGAGGCTGAGACCAGAGGATCCGGGTTCGCGGCCAGCCTCAGCTACCTAGTGAGGCACTCCACAGCTTAGTGAGACTCGGTTTCAAAATAAAGAATAAAAAATAGGACTGGGGTATAGCTCAGAGGTAGAACGCTGCTGAGTTCAATCCCCAGTACCACAAAAAAAAAAAAAAAAAAAAAAAAAAAAAAAAAAAAAAAAAAAGAATAAGAATAAGAATTAGACAGCCTCAGCTACCTAGTGAGGCACTCCGCAACTTAGTGAGACTCAGTTTCAAAATAAAGAATAAAAAATAGGGCTGGGGGTGTAGCTCGGAGGTAGAATGCCCCTGAGTTCAATCCCCAGTACCGCAAAAAAAAAAAAAAAAAGAATAAGAATTAGAAAATTCAGAGGGAGACAGGTGCAAGAATGCTCATACTAGAATGGCCTGAAATGACTATAAAACAGACTCAACCTAAGCACCACACAGGGAACATATAAATGACCCGTGGCTTAGTTATAGAATAAACTCATGAATATGATCTACATTTACCAACTTTGAAGAAACCCTCCAATTAAAACACTGGGGAAACTACTCATAAATGCCACCTCAGACAAATGGACAGAGCTGGTAGTGAGCAACAAATAAACAAGGCAACTTTAAGAAATTACAGGTAGCCTTTGTGACATTGGGCAAGAGATACGTCTTTGGAAAAGCAAGAGCCATTTTAAAAGACATGTTTTAAGAGTAAATAATTTCAAAGCACATACGGGTTTGGTTTCAATAGAAGACAAACTTTTTTTCTCCATCTATAACATATATATATGGATATATATATATATGCTTGAATATATATATGGATATATAGATTAGATAGAAAGATAGATAGATAGATAGATAGATAGATAGATAGATAGATAGATAGATAGATAGATGATAGATAGATGGATAGATTTTTTTTTTTTTTTTGGTTCTTGGATTAAACCCAGGGGCATTCTCCTTTAGCTATGGGGAGGAGGGGGAGGCAGGAAGGAGGGAGGGAGGGTGACAAGGCAGGATTCACAGAGAAGAGAAGAGGCAGGTCCTTCTTCCTGCCTGCTAGTGGTTGTATCAACTCATTCTGTGTTTTAGGCTCCTACATTTTTAGAAACAGAGAAAAGTCCGATCTTTAGATCTTTGTGGTTTCATTTGGGGGAATAACAAAGGATACGGCTACAACGTGGGATGTCTAGGAACAGGCCAGGGTGGCCATCGGGTCTTTGATGGAGAAAAGAGAAAAGCTACCCGAGGTGTTTTGAAAGAAACTCCCTGGTACTTTTGTGGCCTTGTTCTCACGAGGTAGAATAGAAGGAATAAAAATTTAGGCAGAAAGGAGAATGATTGGGAAGGAAAAGGAAAAATAGAGTTTTAAAACCGTAGAGTTCATAATCTCTAACTGCACCCTATAGGGCATGCTGGGTCTCAGGCAGAAGCCTCAATGGGCCCACACCCTTAATCTCATGGCCCCTCGCCCCACCTGAGACTCCTGAGATCCATGAGGACAAGGTCAGACCTCAGCAGCCACCACCCATCAGCTGAACCCTGAGGAAGAGGAGGTGCAGACTTCCGCTGTGCCCACCCCTTCTTGGGAGTTCTATATAAGGACTGAAAAGGCTACAAAGACTCTCTTGGCCTGGGATGATCTCTCCTAGCCTGTCTTCTCCCTTGAGTCCTTCACTTTCCTAAATAAAACTCCTGCCTTTGTCCCTGACTTTGTGAATTTTGAAATTCTTTTCACCACGGAGGCCAAGAACCCACAGAAGGTATTGTGCTGACCCAGGACGGCTCCAGCGCCAGGCAGCTGAGATGGTCAAGTGGCGGCGGTGGTTTGTAGATAAACTAGTTTTAAAGCCAGCAGGATGATTCCTTGGAGTACATTTGCAAAACTGTGTGTTTGGTTAAGTGTTCTTGGGTAAGGAGTTAGCTGTCCTTGAGCCGCAAGGTTCCAGTATGGTGACCCTGAAAAGCCCCTCCTGCAGGAACCAATTTAAAATGATAGAAAAGTTACCTGGGTGGGGTGTGGCACAAGTCTGTAACCACAGTCCTTGGGAGACTGAGGCAAGAGAATCGCAGGTTTGAGGCCAATCTCAGCAACTTAGCGAGACCCTATTTCATAATTAAAAAATAAAAAGGCTCTTCTACACTGTTGGTGGGATTGCAAACTGGTTCAGCCACTCTGCAGACCAGTGCGGAGACTCCTTAAAACACTGGGAATGGATCCACCATAGGATCCGGCTATACCACTCCTGGGGATCTTTCCAAAGAGGTTGAAACCAGAGAACTACAGTAATGTGTGCATACCCATGTTCATAGCAGCACAATTCACAATGGCCAAATTTTGGAATCAACCCAGGTGTCCTTCAACAAATGAGTAGTTTACAAAACCATGGGAAATACAATGGAATTCTACTCAGCAGCAAACGAGAATAAAATAATGTCATTGCAAGAATCTGGAAGGATCTGGAGAACATCCTGTTAAGTGAGATGAGCCAGTCACAGAAAGTGAAGGGTCATGTGTTTTCTTTAATATGCACAAGCTAGGGAGTAACTGGGATACCAGAGGGACTCAAGATAATGGAGGAGAAACCTCAGTGGAGCCAGGGAGGTGGTGGTCTAAGGGAAGGGGAGGGGGAAGACTAGGGTTGATTATTGGAAATCCCAACAGTGACTGTGTGTTCATATGTGAAAATGCCAGTGTCAACCTCAGTCCTCTGTATGGGAAAGGGGGAGATGGGGAGGTGGGGGGCACCAAGTGCTGTGTGCATGTGTGTCATTGTCGACATGATTTACATAATGATGTGAGACCATAATGCACCAATAAAAGCACTTAAAAAAGAATTAAAAAGGGTAGGTTGAGTAATTTGGAGGTAGAAAGGGGTTCATTCCCCAGTACCCTCACCCCTATAATGATAGAAAAGTTAAAATATTTTTAAGTGGGTGTGCAAGGTAATAAAGAAGGCATAAAGGTTAGAAAAGAAGCGAAGGCAGGGGCCAGACTGGCAGGCGGCTTTACACACCATCCCTCCCGGATGGGACGCCACATCTAGGGGAGTCGCATTAGACAGGCACACACCGAGGGCCTCCCTGGTGGACAATGGACACTGGGGCCTCGGGGTGCGTACAGGGCAGGTGAGCAGCGGAGCAGTCTCCAGCCTGGGCAGGTAGAACAACCTCAGGCGGGTGCCCGGACTCCACACCCCTGCTGTGGCTCCAAAGTCCCAGATGGACCAATCTCAGAAACATAATGGTGAGCAAACTAAGCAAGTCATGGAAGAATAAATGCTACGTGCTCCCATCTCAATGCTTTCCAGAAAATATTGAAACAATTCAGGATGTACTGTTGAGGGTTGCACTGGCAAATGTTGGCAGGAGAGCACTGGAGCTGCCAATCAGAGCACCACTGATTCTACACAGTGGTGTTCCAGCAGTGCTAAAGAGGGAGACAGCAAGGAAGTCGAATAATTCAGGACGGGGAGGCTCTGAGTTCACAATCTGCAATATTTCATCTGTTTATGAGAGAATACGCTTGCTTTTCAGACACACCCATGATTTTCAAAACAAACTAACCCTTTCCTGAAACACGAAGGCAGCTATCAAAGTTCCAGAGGGTCTTATCATTCAAACCACAGTCATTTTCACGAAGCAATAAAGTCAGAAAACAATAAAGAAGCCAGACATATGCATACCCTTTAATGATGAAATCACATAAAAACAGAAATCTCAAGTCAGCGGTAACCGAGTAATAAATAGGAACACGGTGTCTCCAATCCCAGGGGAAGGCAAGACCCCACCAAAGACTTTCAGAACAAGTATCCTTAGATGCGTTGATTACATTCAGAGATGGATTAAAAATAAATCAAATCAAACTTTTCACTCAAGAAACCAGGAAAAATAGCAACACAATAAACCCAAAGAAATTAGAAGAAAAAAATGAAGAGAACAATTTAATTTGATGAAATAAATCCATGAGCTAAACTTGCAACTAACCAGCAGCACCGAAAGGATAGTCCACGAAATCACCAAAAACAAACCAAAACAAAAAGGAAAACTTTGGTAAAATAAATTAAAAAGAGGACCAAGCTGGATGTAGTGGTGCACGCCTATGATCCTAATAGTACTTGAGAGGCTGAGACAGGAAGATTGCAGGTTGGAGGACAGCCTCAGCAACTTAACAAGGCCCTCTACAACTTAGTGAGACCCTGTTGCAAAATAAAAAATAAAACAGGTTTGGGGATGTGGCTCAGAGGCAGAATGCCCCTGGGTTTAATTCCCAGCACACAAGAAAAAGTCAAAATTGTAAAAAGTATCTTTTCAGCATCTACAGAAACTATGACATTTTTATATATAAATATATCAGTTATATTAATAAAATTGCATTGTATTCAATAATTATATTAAAAGATTTCCCAGTGATTAACTATATTTACTTCCTTTCAATAAATCAGATATTGGTCAATTCTTTTAATATTGTCTAATGGAATATCCTACTAATTAGGATATTTTGCTTAAGATTTCACATCAATATTTGTGTTAGATTACTCTGTTGTTTCCTTATTTTTTTGTTCAGTGTTTTGTAAGTTTTATTTAAATAATTTGAAAGCTTTTCTGGCTTTTCTCTGCTCTCAAACAGTTTAAATACAACAGTCAAAAGTTTAGATAGAATTTCTGTCAGCAAATTCTGTAATTATCCTTTATTTTATGATTATCTTTTATTTATAGTGTTTGTTCCATTTTGTGTTCATGTGTCATTTGCCAGTGTAGAGAGTTTTACATAAGTTTTCTTCTAACAACAAATGTTAGGACTTGAACACTTCACGAATTGGTCATCGGTGCCGCAAAGATGGATGAAGCTGTATCCCACGGCGTGGCTGAGTGCAGAGCAGGTGAGGTCAGAAGGAGACCCCAGAACCCAAAGCCCCCCTCCGGTGTTGCCACCATGCAGGTGCAGGGCTGCAGGATGCTTCTGAAGGATGGGTTTGCTTCCCAGGACTCCCTTTTAGAAAGCCTCCTTCCGTGTGCTCCTAGCAGAAGTCCTAGCCCGTAGCTCAGTTTCACCTACACATGCCTGGCCTGGTCCAGACTGTGTGGAAATGGGATCTGCCTTCAGAAAGGCCAGAAATCCAGCTGTTGTGGCAGAAGATCCCGCCCAGCTCTCTGCAAGCTCAGCATCTCAGGAGCAAGGAAGGACAGGAAGAAGGCAGGTGTCACAGGTCTGCCTGCTGGAGCATCTCAGGATCACTGTAGGACCCCTGGCTTTTTTTTGTTTGTTTTTGTGACACTGGCGATTGAACCCAGGGGCGTTCTACCTCGAAGCTATTCCCCCAGCCCTATTTTATTTTATTTGGAAACAGGGACTCGCTAGTTGATGAGAGTTTCACTACTTGCTGAGAATGTTCTCAAACCTGCCATCCTCCTGTCTCAGCCTCCCAAGTATGAACCCCTCCAACTCAGTACTACTAACATTTAGGGACTGCATAATTATTTTTTAAGGAAGATTGTCCTGTGCATTACAAGTTGCTTGGTAGCATTCCTGGCTCCTACCCAGGAGACATTTGTAGCTGAACCCTCCCCCAAGAACAAAAATTATCTTCAAAATCAAATGTGTTGCCCAGCCTTCTACCCCATCTCCTGAGCACTGTTTTAATGTAGTCTCTAGTTGAGCATGGTGGCGCACGCTTGTAATCCCAGTATGTGGGAGGCTGAGACAGGAGGATTGCAGCTACTTAGTAAGGCCCTTCCACAACTTAGTGAGACCCTGTTTCAAAATAAAGAATAAAAAAATAGGGCTGGTGTGTAGCTTGTAGGAAGAATCCCCCTGGGTTCCATCCTAGTACTGCAATTAATTAATTAGTTAATTAACTTTGCCTCTAGTGATGGTCACAAGGGAGTTATCTATAATGCATAGATCAAGCAGGACAAAGTGACCCACACCAGTTAGTCCCAGCTATTCAGGAGGCAGAGGGAGGAAGATTACAGGTTCAAGGCCAGCCTGGGCAATTTAATGCAGCCTTGTCTCAAAATGAAAAATAAAAAGTATTGGTGAAGTAGCTCAGTGGTAGAATGCCCCTGTATTCAATCTCCAGTACTGCACACAGAAAAAAATTCACAGTCCCGGAACATCACCCAGCCTGGTATCAGAAAGGGCCACCCTGTAGGACTGTGAATGTTCAAACTGGGGTTTGAGATGCACCTATGTGTATCCAGCAAAAAATGTCTAAAATGAATCCAACCAAAATAGGGGGGTGAGGGCATCAGACAAGTACAGACAGAAACAGTCTCTACAAAACAAACTCCCCTGGACTCTTCAAAATGTCGATCTCAAAAAATAAAACAAAACAACACACACACACACACACACACACACACACACACACACACACACTCAAAGCCTCAAAGCTAGGGACTCTGTCCAGACAAAAAGAGAACACAGTCAAGTCCATCAACTGACCCTGGGTGGAAGGAAACAGCTTTGAGAGATCTAAGGCAATTGGGGACCTTCGTATGTGGACTTTGTATATATTGGAAAATACTGACGAGTCCTTAAATTCTTCAGGCTGATGATGGCTACTTATGAACGTGTCCTTATTCTTTGAAGATGCCTGGTAAATCATTTTAAGTCAAGAGTCCTGGTGGCTATGACTTACTTCCCAAGGGCTCAGAAACAGACATGTTTTATGTGGAAGCACTGGCCTGAGTTACCACCCAGTAAACCATTACAGTGGATTAAGCCGCTGAGAGATGACACCACTCGTCTTAATTATTGACTTAATAATTGACTTAATTATATCAGTTCTGTACATTAGTACATGAGGTCTTCAGGGAAACATTCTATGTTTAACCCCCTATCTTTGACACTTTCTCCAAGACCAGCTCAAGGAATCTATCAAATTTTTAAAAATTGTTCTACTGCCTTTATTAAAAGACTCTTAGAGCTAGAGGTGTCATTCGTGGTAGAGTCCTTGCCTAGCATGTGTGTGGCTCTGGATTCATCTCCAGTACTGAAAAAAAATAGTTTTATAAGACTCATTTTTCTAAACAGAATTTTGGTTCCAGAAGAACTTGAATTTCCTTTCCAGAAGAACTTGAAAATATTGTTCCACTGGTTTTGCTTGTTTAGATTTCTTCATATAAATGTTAATATTAAAAATAGTGCATTAGGGTACCCCCTCCTCCCCGTCCGTCACCTTCCGTTAAGTCAACTTCTTTTGTGCTTTCACATGATGTACTTTCACAAATATATCAAAGTCAATCACTAAACTGAACTTGAGAAGGAGGGAGGGTGAAGGAGTGGGGTGGGAATTGGGGAAGGGGTTAAATGAGAAATGTGTACATATATGCCTTTATTAACTTGCACCAAAAAAAGCAGAAAATAAAAGAATCAAACAAACAAGCAAAATCTATGAAAATAACGAAGACACTTTAAAATTACATAAAACAAAAACAAATTTGCATCTACAAACTGATTGTCCAGGAAAAAAAGTGATACGGAGTATTACATATTAGATGTAGCCAAACAAAATTACTCAACTTCAAGAATTGTGAAGCAGTATTTTTGTATTTATTAGATGGTGCTTTTGTAAAATTTCTCATTAAATGTGATTTAACCATCTAATAAATACAAAAATACTGCTTCACAATTCTTGAAGTTGAATTTCCTTTCCAGAAGAACTTGAAAATATTGTTCCACTGGTTTTGTTTGGCTACATCTAATATGTAATACTCCGTATCACTTTTTTTCCTGGACAATCAGTTTGTAGATGCAAATTTGTTTTTGTTTTATGTAATTTTAAAGTGTCTTCGTTATTTTCATAGATTTGTCCTTGTATCTCTTTTATTTCAATAATCAAAAAAGTTTACACAGCACTAGCTCTCCACCAATGTAGTTACTGTTTTATTTTTGTTTTATTTATTTTTTTGTTTGTTTTAAATATTCTAGGATAGAGAAGGCAGCTATCTTCTCTCCTGTCTTGAGATTTCTCTTTCAGTTTAAATGCTGTCTATCTGTTTCAGAAACATTCACCACTACAGTTATTCATCACATAATGGAGATATATTCTTTTTTTTTTTTCCTTCTGGGGATAGAACCCAGAGGCATTCTACCTCCAAGATACACCCCAGTCCCTTTTTCTTTTTTTATTTTGAAACAGGATATCACTAAGTTGCTGAGGGTCTATGTTGCTCAGACTGGCCTTGAACCTGTCATCCGTCTGTCTCAGACTCTCAAGTGCTGGAATTTCAGGTATATGCCACAGCGCACAGCTATGAAGGGGTAATGTTCTGAGAAACCCGTCCTCGTGATTTTTCCAGTCTCCGAACATGGCAGAATCTATTTAAACAGGGACTGAGACAGCTAGGATGTCAGTCACTAGGTGAAATAGTCTTGTGAGATCACCATTCTATATCATAGTCTGTAGCTGATCAAAATGCCATTAAATAGTAGTTTAGGTGATATATTCTAAACCAATATACATTCAGAAATGGCTTTGATTTTACCCCTGAAGAATGGATGACATTTTAGTATTTATTAAGGGGTTTTTTGCTTGTTTGTTTTGGGTTTTGTTTAGCTTTGGGTTTTGTTTGTTTGTGTGTTTGTTTGTTTGTACAGGGAGTTGAATCCAGGAGCATTTTACCGCTAAGCTACATCCCCAGCTCTTTTTTTTTTTTTTTTTTTTTTTTTTTTTTTTTTTTTTTTTTTTTTTTTTTTTTTTTTTTTTTTTTTTTTTTTTTTTTTTTTTTTTTTTTTTTTTTTTTTTTTTGTGGTACTGGGGATTGAACTCAGGGGCATTCTACCTCCAAGCTATACCCCCAGCCCTATTTTTTATTCTTTATTTTGAAACAAAGTCTCACTAAGTTGTGGAGTGCCTCACTAAGTAGCTGAGGCTGGCAGCGAACCCGGAACCTCTGGTCTCAGCCTCCCAAATGCTGGGATTACAAGCGTGCGCCACCACGCCCAGCTATCCCCAGCTCTTTTTATTTTTTTATTTTGAATCAGGGTTTCACTAAATTGCTGAGGGTCTCACTAACTTGCTGAGACCTCAAACACATGATCCTCCTGTCTCGGCCTCCCAAGAACTGGGATCATAGACACACACCACTGGGCCCACCTAAGTATGTTACTTCATTGTTCCTAATATCTACTGCCAGAGAAAAGAAGTGTAATGCCGTTTTTGTTCCAGTATTTAGTAATTTTTTTCTTTCCAAATGAAGTTTAAGCAATTTTGTCTTTATACTTAGAATATCAGAATTTTAAAAAGGTGTGTCTAGGCATCTTTGTATTGATTTTTTTTAATTAATCTCTTCACTAACCAATAAGTCTTTCCAATCTGCAGACTCAAGACTTTAATCTCAGATAATTTTTCCTTTATTATTTAATCATCTCTCTTCATGCTGCTTGTTTTTATCACTTTGGACTGCTTAATTATTTGCTTGTTACATTTCCTAAAATTACTCTCAGTTTCTAATATATTTTCTTTCATTATTTCCATGCCTGTGACACCGCTGTTCCAAAATGATACCATCTTTCCAGTTGGCTTACAAAATTTCACCTTGAGAAAGTCATGTTGGTGTTCCCATCGAACTGCTTCTCAAGGCTTACTAGTTTTTTCCTTAAAATCCTCAGCTGCCTTTTTTAGAGGTTCTGCCCCGTGGACGCTGCCTCCAATGTGTCCTCTCCCTCACCCAGGTTGTGATTCCTGCTTGGAAGCTCCTGAGTCTGGACACGCGCTCCATGGCTGGGTCATTGAGGGTCTGTGGAGTAGCTGTAAACCATGAATGTGGGTAGATCCGCTTCCTCTGCTGTGGACTGGCGGTGAACACGCTTGCAAACTAAGCTGTCTTGGGGGAAAAGGAAGAAGCATTTTATAGGGAGAGAGACCACATTCTTCTAAACTGTTCCTTAGAAGAAAGTCGTCGCCTACCTGTGTATATTCCACTGCCTGACCCTTGTGCCAAGATCCCCCTCAGGCTCCCTTCACGAACAACAGCCCCATCTGCTTCAAGGGTTATGCTTCCTTATAAACAGTGAGTCCCCCACTCACAGTCCGGGACAGATTGACACAGTAGTTACATTGACCAGCAATCCTGGAAAAAGAGCCTGGGAGGAGGTAAACTCACCACATACATCGCTTCTTGTCATGCTTACAAAACACACAGAAGATGCTCCCAGTTGCCCAAATGAAGATGCAGACACCCAGAGAGGGCACGCGTGTCACCGGCCTCGTCGTGGGGAGGCTGCTGTGCTGATCTGGGCTTGCCAGACCTGAAAGCTGGGCTCTGGGCTGTGCTTCTCCCTGGTCTTGCTTTGTGATTAGGGACATGTCTCCAAGACAGCTCAAGAAGCTGTTGTGACAGTGACTCAGGCGAAAACGAATCACCACCGGGGCCACAAATGAGCACTTTACAAAAACTATTCTAGGAAACCAATTTCCAGCATAATAGGAAATGTTCAAACTTGCTAGTCAATTAAATACATCTACACGCACACGGATACCACGGTGGGCTAGTAGCACCCGAGATGAACAGCACTGGCCTTCCTCGGGGCTGGCGGGGTGGAGCCGGGAGCCTTCGCAGCCCCTGCCAACGGAAATAACATGTTAGCAATTCTGTGCAGAAGCAACTGGGATGCCTGTAATAAAGAACCTTTAAAAGGCTGTTAAAAATCTCACATGGTAATTCTAATTCTAGGATTTCATCTGAAATGAGTTCAAAGATTTATGAAGCGTGTGATTTATTTCGGCATGATTCAAGAAAAGGAAAAGTTAAAAATAAACCAAATGTTCAATGTTCAACACACACATACACACACACACACACACTATATATATATATATATATATATATATATATATATATATATATATATATATATATTTCGAGAGAGAGAGAAAGAGAGAATATGCTATGCTACAGGAGAAAAAAGACCAGAAGGAATTGTAACAAATGGATTGAGCTGCTATTCCTGGATAGGGCTGTGAGTGGGTGTGGTAGTCAGCTTTCTGTAACTGTAATAAATACTTGAGATAAGTAAACTTCATGAGAGAAAATACTTAGGCAGACTGGTTTAGAGGTTTTAGTCCAGGGTCACTTGCCCTTATTTTGGGTAAGTGGTCAAGGCTGGGGAGAGAAAGAGAAAGGACTTGCACCCCACAAAACCCTTTGAGGGCGCCCCTCCAATGACCTAAGCCCTCCTGCCACGTGGTTTCCACTCCTTCCAATAGCACCAAGATGAGGACCCAGTTTTTAGCACAGGGGCCTTTGAGGAGAAGTTTCAGATACACGCTATAGGACTTGAGACTTATTTTTACAATTGCATGTTTTCAAAAGTGTCTACCACTTGTCATTTGACTGTCAGGTATCGTGGGCCCTGGACTGACCTGCTAGAGGCTCTCACGGAGGAAGAGGTAACACAGGGGATTATGCATGTGCAGTAAAGCAAGGGTGTCCTCTCGCCATAGTAGAGACCATTGAGAACTGATGAGCAAAAGACCAGAATGGATCCAAAGAAACTACACAGATTGCAAATATGCACATGAAAAAAATGCTCAGCATCGCTGGTCACCAGGGAAACGTAAATGAACATGAGGATGAATCACTGCACATCTATTAGAATGGCTAAAGTCCGAGGCATGGACTAAATCAATTGTTAGAAAGGACACAGATTAAGAGGAACCTGCATTCATTGCTGGTGGGATTCACAGGGGTATGGCCACATTAGAAGATAGCTTGCCACTTTCTAACAAAGCTACACATAGTTGGATCGTGTGACTTGGGGATTGCACCCCTAGGTGACTCATTAGGTCACGGAAACTCTTCAGAGAATCCAAGTGGTTCAGGAGTTGCCTGCCAGGAGATCAGAAAGTAAAATCAGATATGCCATGACTTTACACCTCTGCAGAACACTATCAAATAATCCGTGTAGATACTTCATGTTCCTCAAGTGTAACCTCCCCCTCCATAAATGTAGGTTGTGCCTAATGACTTCCTGTCAAAGAATGAAAGATGGGAATTTCGGGAGAAGAGGAAGATGATAGCGGAGAAACCTAACAGGGAGCTCCCTCACCAGGTACACAAGGTAAGGATCAGCAGTAATCAGTCATGTTGACCCTACGAACCCCTGAAACGATCCGAAGAGGGTGGCACTTGATCCCTGTGATCTTTCTCCTAAGAACCCCCAAGCTGAGCTGGGTACAATGGCGCCCACCTACGGTTGCATCCACTTGGGAGGCTGGGCTGGGAGGATCCTTGAGCCCCAGGAGGTGGAGACCAGCCTGGCCAACGTAGTGAGACCACCTCAAAACAAAATGAAAATGAGAAGCCCTGATGTTCAGACTTGGTGAGAAAAGCATCAGTCAAGTGTCACTAGAGTGGTAAGGTCCTTATAGGAAGATTGGCTGGAGGGAAATGGGAATGGAGGAGGGGTGGGGAACAGAGCAGCTACACTAGGGCTCCCAGCTGGGAAGTGACCCAGCAGTACCACCCCTAGATCAACGGTACGCATCGTGTGTTCAAGGCCCTGCTTGTGCCCAGGGGCCAGACAGGGCAAAATGACCCGAGGACGCAGGCGGAGGCCCTCAGGTTTAACGGAACCCAAGCCCATGGCTTCTTCCCAATGGGCTACATTACCCAAAGCACTAGACCCAAAGAGGCACAGCCACCTGCCGCCCGGGATCTCCCCTCCCCTGCAAGCCCCACCTCGACCTAACAACAAATGTCCTCACTCCAGTGCATTCCGGCCTCCAGCCAATTGCCCGCCCTCTCTCTCCGGGGCGTAATTCACTTTCTCTTGCCTTAACTGCTATTTATCTCTGCCTCCTCACACTCTCGCTGGGGCAACCGCTATGACCCAAGCATTGCACTGAAGGACAGAGGATCGTGATGCTCTACCATCACCTGACATGCACCTGCAACCCCAGTACTTGGGAGGCTGAAACAGGAAGGTCGCAGGTTCAAGGACCGCCTCAGGAATATAGCAAGGCTTTCAACAATGCTATTTTCAAACAAACAAATATAAATAAATTTTAAAAAGGCTGGATGTGTAGCTCGGAGAGAAAATGCCCCTTGGTTCAATTCCTGGTAACACACACACACACACACACACACACACACACACACACACAACTGTCAAAAGCATCAAAAACAAGTCTGAGAAACTGTCACAGATCCAACAGAGACTTGTCCTCATTCCAGGTGTAGTCGGAATCTTGTGAATGGAGGGCACAAGAGCCCCTCACCCTGTACCAGGGCAATGCAAACTAAGTATGAACATCCACTGATGACCATCTATCAGAATCAGTTCATTCAGCGTGCGACAACTATACTATGTATACATCATAATGTGAGATGTTGGTAATTAGGAAAACCAGATGTGGGATGCATGGGAACACTATTCACTCCTGTCACAACTTTCCTGTACATCGAATGCTATTCTAAAGCTAGTATTTACTAATAGGAACATTGACTTTATTCTATTCAACGCAATGCTAATTTGTTCATATCACTTTTAATTTTCAACTGTTCTAAAAACAGTGGAAACAATTCACAAAACCAGTGTGAGAAGTTTAAACCATAACAAGAAATTTAACCTTGGCCTTGAACAATTCAAAATAGTGTGCGATTTTTTTTTTTCTGGTGAACTAATTGTTAAAGCTTGAATCGTGTCAAGGTTTTCTTTTGAAATTGAAGCCTTCTCTTATTATCTCATTCATTGCTATGGTAACGAAGACTATGTTGAAAATTGACTTTTCCATGTCCACAAAGAGAAACCTAGTTTGAGAACTACTTCTTTGCTTTTCAAACAATTTTGACTGTTTGTCTGGACTAAATATTGCTGGGTATGTACACAACTGAATTTTGGGGTGGGGAGGTATCAGTTAATATGTCAAGTTTCTCAAGAAGAGGAAAAGAGTGAGACAAAAAAGACCGGAAGCAATCTTCAGAAAAATAAGTATCTTCTTTCTATAAGGAGAGAGAAGAAAGTGTTTATATATATATAAAGATTTTGACATTTCCCAAGTAAAAGAGTGTCATCTAGCTGGTTTTTGATATGATGTGGGTTCCTGAAAATTTTATCAAGCCATCTGATCAAAACTCTCACATTTAGTAATCCCCACAGATTAAAATCAAGGAGGAAATACCTCCCAAGTTAAACAAAATAATCTCTCTTTCAAACAAGTAAAATCATTTCCTTATGAGAGTTTTTAAATTGGGAGTATTAAAATCTCTGCAAAATGTATGGTCAAATATTAAAATTCATACAGTGAGGTAATTTTTGAGGTCAATTTTGTATTTATGAGCATATCTGCAATTTCTGTCTCCCAACTTTCAACAAAATAGTAGAAGTCTCTGGAAATCTCAACAATGACTAATCTTGAATACTGTTAAAAGGTGTTGTTTAGATAGTGCCTCCCATTTTTCATTAGATTTAACTGAAGAAAATTTCAGTGAGGCAAATTTGAGTCCTAAATTGCATTTAAAAGCCTACTCTTGCCTGGTATGTAACATAAACCTGGAATCTCAGTACGTGGGAGGCTGAGACATGAGGATTGCTGGCTGGAGGCCAGCCTCAGCTTTTTAGGGAGACCCTGTTTCAAAACAAAAAAAGTAAAAAGGGGCTGGGGAGGTAGTTCAATGCAGAATGCTCCTGCATTGAATCTGCAGTATCACAACAAATAAATAACTGGTAAATAAATAAATAATGTCTCCTCTTTATATCAAAGAAGAGAGATGACTAAACAGTCGATATTTTGTTTTCTGCCTCAGATGAACAGTTCCTCCGATATTAAAAGCCTTCTGAAGTGGCCACTGTGGATTTGAAGCATCTGAGTGAAATCGCACGAGGTAAGAAGATGTGCACAAGGGTTTCTGTGACAAAACATGGAAGACATCTGTCACTCTGCCTGGAGGAGGCAGTGAGCGTTTCCATCCCAGAGTCCCCAGGGAAAGAGCAACATGGTCCTAATGACGACACTTGTGCCTCTGGGGCTTAGCAAAGTCCAACCATCATCTTCTGGGGGCCAGGAAAAAAAAACCCTGGCTGCCAGCAGACAAAATTAAATAGAAGCAGTTTTCAGTCACACCCCTGCCCCCACATACACACACAGAAGAAAAAAAGAAAAGAAAAGAAATATTCCAGCCGGGTGTGGTGGTGCATGCTTGTAATCCCAACATTCGGGAGGCTGAGACCGGAGGATCCAGGTTCGCGGCCAGCCTCAGCTACCTAGTGAGACACTCCGCAACTTAGTGAGACTCGGTTTCAAAATAAAGAATAAAAAATAGGGCTGGGGATGTAGCTCGGAGGTAGAATGCCCGTGAGTTCCATCCCCAGTACCGAAAAAAAAAAAAGAAATATTCCTCTAAGGTTGGCTGGATGATGGACTCCTTCACAGACCTGGACTCACTGTCTTCCTGTGAACTTTTCTCCTCATGAACAAACACTTTGCTAGAAACTAGATACACAGACAGACAGACAGGGCATTAAACAAATGGACATCATGTGCTAGGAAACATTTCTGCCAAAGAAGAAGACAAATTTGATACGATAACTAAAAAGAAATCCCAAGGAACCCAGTGTCTAGGGACCCCAGATCCATCCAAAGCCCACAGCCTTCAATGAAATGAGGGAGTTCAAGTTCGTATGAGCTTCCTGCTCAGCTGCACAGGTGAGCACCGGTCTAGACACGCTTGCGCAGCTGACTAGATGGCACGTGAGAGGTGACCCAGGTCTCAGCTGTGGCCTCCCTCTTTGTCAATGGCCTCCAGCGAGGAAGCTTCCCCAGAGGTCACGAGTGTCCCGTGAAGGCCTGTTCTAGGGCACTCTTTTTTTTTTTTTTTAATTATTCGTGCATTGTAAGCATACATCTTTGTTAGGTACAAATTGATAACTACATATGTGCACACATTTCTCATTTGACCCCTTCCCCAAATTTCCACCCCACTCCCTCGCCCTCCCTCCCTCTCAAGTTCAGTTTAGTGAGTAACCTTGATGTACATTGGGGTGTCTCCACCCCCCGTCCATCCCCTTCAGTTAAATCAACTTCTTTGTTTATCGTGGTCTCTCCTTTTCCATCTGAAGACCCTCTTATGCCCCATCTTCTCCCTAGCATCTGCATATTAGGGAGAACATATGCTTCTTTACTCTTTGTGACTGGCTAATCTCACTTAACATAATGTTTTCTAGTTGCATCCATTTCCCTGCAAATAACATGATTTTGTTCTTCTTTATAGCTGAGTAAAATTCCATTGTGGAAAAATGGGAACTCTAATACATTGTTGATGGGACTGCAAATTAGTGCAACCACTTTGGAAAACAAGTATGGAGGATCCTCAGACGAACTGGAATGAACCTACCATATGATCCAGCAATACCACTTCTGGGTATCTACCCAAAAGAATGGAAACCAAACTATCAGACCGACGCATGTGTATCTATGATTATAGCTGCACAATTCACAATAGCCAAACTATGGAAGCAGCCAAGATGTCCATCAACAGATGAATGGATTACAAAACTATAGTATATGTACATAATGGAATTTTACTCAGCCATAAAGAAGAACAAAATCTAGGGCACTCTTAATAGAACTGCAGGCACGGAGGTGACCCAGGCTTTGAGTTCTTTCCTTACAGCCGAGGATGGAGACCCCCAAAGTCAATGAGACTTCAGCTTCAGGGAATCTCATTTCCTCTGGTCCTGTCCAAATCTCAGGAATATCTTCTTAGAGACATGTTTCTATTAAAAATGTGCCAAGTAAGCCTGGTCTGGTGATGCACACTTGTAATTCCAATACTTGGGAGGCTGAGACCTGAGGATCCAGGTTCGCTGCCATTCTCAGCTACTTAGTGAGACCCTGTTTCAAAATAAAGAATAAAAAATAGGACTGGGGGATGTAGCTCGGAGGTACAATGCTCCTGGATTTAATCTCCAGTATCATGCAAAAAAAAAAAAAAAAGTGCAAAATAAGACCTCTTAACCACCCCTGTTTAAATGCCTCTTTCCCCTCAGAATTCTGTGACTGTAAACAGCAAAGTAGGGCTGGGGCTGTAGCTCAGCGGCAGAGGGGAAAGGGGCATTTAACTTCATACTGGGCTTTCTGCGTCATCTCCCCTATTAATATAATAAGAAAATGTGATGTTCACAGTTAGGGGAGGAGAAATTAGGTTGAAAAATAGGAAGTTTCCATTGTATTAAGTCAATACCAACAGATTATTGGAAATTTCATGTGGCTAACCTAACATAATAATAAAAAAAAAATCATTGTATTTATTTTTATTTGACTTTATGTTTTTGGTACTAGGGATTGAACACAAGACTTCATGCACTCTCTTTTCATGCCCAAGCTCCACCCTCAATCCCCCAAAACACATTTTTAAATAGATGCTTTGCCTGATTTAGAGAACAACCAAAGAGGCTCCTGGAAGCAATCCCATTGTCTTTGTTGCTGTTTGCTTATTTTGTGGGATTGTTAAAGCAAGAGTAAGGATGGTCACCATCTCCCCTCCCGACCGGATGCATTTTTATTTGAAACAACAACTGAGAAGCCTGGACTTTTCAAAAGAATTACTAACGCAATGGCTATAGTTTGGATCAGCGTCTCTCCAAAGGCCCATGCAGTCAGCAGCCTGAGGCACTGTTGCGAGACGCGGGAACCTCTAAGAGGTGGAGTCCCATGAAAGGAGGTTAGGACTTTGGGGGCGTGCCCTTGAAGGGGGTGTGGGGACCGGGCCCTCACTCTTCCTCCTGGACACCATGAGATGACTAACCTCCTCCCCGTCCACCCTACCACGTCGGGCTGCATCTCCACAGGCTAGAGCCCAAGCAACTGTGAACTGAAACCTCTGACACCATGACCCCAAACCAACCTTTCTTCTTTTTTTTTTTTGTGGTACTAGGGATTGAACTCAGGGGCATTCTACCTCCGAGCTACACCCCCAGCCCTATTTTTTTTTTTTATTCTTTATTTTGAAACCGAGTCTCACTAAGTTGCGGAGTGCCTCACTAGGTAGCTGAGGCTGGCCGCGAACCCGGATCCTCCGGTCTAAGCCTCCCGAATGCTGGGATTACAAGCGTGCACCACCACGCCCGGCTACCTTTCTTCTTTTTTAAGTTTGTTTATTTCAACATGTGCTACTGTGATGGCAAGCTAACTAACACAATAATCTTTCTTCAGCAAAAAGCCCATCAAAAAACTTGTTGTACATGTACTGAGGACTCAGCTCCATGCTTGCACAGACAAGGCTGAAAGCTTTGTCGACATGGCTCTCACCCTAAGGAGCCTGCATTCTATTTAAGGGGTTGAATATATAACTATAGATATAGATGACGAAAACCCCAAGGCCTTATACAATGTGTGGTGTGTGTGTGTGTGTGTGTGTGTGTGTGTGTGTGTGTGTGTGTGTGTGTGTGTGTTCTGCTGAACTGAACCCAGGGGCATTCTACCTGTGAACTCCACTCCCAGGCCTATTTTTTAATTTTTATTTTGAAACAGGGTCCCACTATGCTGATGAAAGTCTCAGTCCTTGCTGAGATCCTCCTGTCTCAGCCTCCCAAGTACTAGGATTACAGGCGTGCACCACCACACCTGGCTGGCCTTATACAATTATAAAATAAATAATAAATAGTAACAACTAGAAGCACTGCCCGATTTCAATAAAGGACAAGAAGTTAAGAGAGAGAGAGAGAAAGTGCTCAACCAAATGCAAACAAAATCCATGCGGTCTCTCTAGGCACCTCAGCCAAATTAGTACTCTCTGAACTTCAACAAGCCAGGTTAGCTTTCTGGGGCCGATACCTTTACAGAGGACAAGGCACACTGAGTAAATAAAGGTGACATGCAGCTACTTCCTCAACCTGAACCAAACACCAGCTAGAGAAGCGATCGGCCACGAGATCCAGGACTGCAGATGCCATGCGTCTGCCCTGACCCCTGACCTGTCACTGAGCGAAGGCGACCACTCCGGCTCCTCCCACCAGGGGCTCCAGATGACAGTGGTCACTGATGGTCAACACGGAGCCAGTGGTAGCCCCTTCATTTCAGGCATGCCTCTGGAACTCACCCTCACCAGAACCCCGGGCCCTCTCAGGGACTCAGTACTATCATACAGGGAAGGTTCAGATTCCAAAGTTCAGTAGTCGGTGGGTTTGTTTTGGTTCATTTTGTTTGTGGTACTAAGATTGCACCCAGGGGCATTCTACCTCCAAGATAGACCCCTCAGCCTATTTTATTTTTGAAAACAAGGTCTCACTAAGTTGCTGAGGCTGGCAGTAAACCCGCGCTCCTTCTGTCTCAGCCTCCCAAGTACTGGAATTACAGGAGTGTACCGCCACGCCTGAGTCTGTAGTTTTTGTTTTGTTGTTTTTTAAATCCAAAAGTGACAATTAGTTAGCTCTCAGAATTAGAATTCATGCCCTGGATATTTGACTTGAAAAGACCAGAGACATTTAAACACAGACACACTGTACTGGTCACTGTAACAGCTAATATAATATTATAGCATAGTATAGTATTATTATATTATATGACATTATATAATATTATATTATATATTAACATATATTGATATATTATAGATTGTTATTTTATATAAGCTGTTATAGTCACTTATAGCCATTTGTCACTATAATGAAGTACAAGAGTTGTAATCAGCTCACAGATTTGGAGGTTCAAACACATGGCTTTGGCTTTGTTCTCGGAGCAAACAAGTTACTGCATCTTGGATCCCAGGACCAGAAAGAGCCTGGTGGCCAAACTCAGTCTTTCATCTATCTTCTTGTGGGAGAACTACCTGCCAGGGGCATGCCCCAGGGAGTCTCCTCTGGCCCCATCTCCCAAAGGTTCCACTAGATCCCACAATGCCATCCTGAGCGACCAAACCTTCAAACTCAATAGGTCTTGGGGGTGGAGGAACACAAACTATTTTCAAACCATAGAACACACTAATTATATTATTCTCTCTATTTTAACATTCAGATTACCAGGGTCAATAAACAATCAATGATTAGTAATAGTATGTCAGCCAGACTGCAACTAATAGAAAGACATTAAAATTTAATAACTTTGCATTGAGAATGTGCATCATCATAGAATTTTTCCATTCCACTGATGAGAAACTTGTTTTATAGTTTTTCATTCATTTCAGCATATTCTGATATTACTCTAATTGTGAGGTCAACATGAGATGACTTCCTAAAAAATACTTCGCTAAATCTATTAGTTGGATGATTTGGGGCAGGACATGTTGACCTCCTGGATATTTTCGAGGTTTCGGCCTTAAAGCTCCCCGGTTACCTAAATCCAAATGTTTCTTAAATCTAAACTCTAAATTATTAAAATAGACTGGAAATCCCCAGCTATCTTTCAGATCCCAAAGTGTATTGAATCTAAACTCTAAATTATTCAAGTATACCCAGTATTTAGTAAAAGACAGGAATGTGAGATATTCATTATCATTTTTATAACTATTTGAATGAAGACTATCAAATCAAAGAGGATCCTGATATAGTGATTTGTAAAAGAAAGCAAAATACCCAAGCCTTCCATCCCGTTGTACTTCACTTTCTCCGTACTTCCCTCCCCTCCCCAAAAAACCATTGCTGAGGCATTTAATCACCTGCAAGACCACCTTTCTCTCTATATAGTCCTTGCCCTTCCTACAGAAACCTATTGTAGCACTGCGAGTAGACCTTTCAAGCCACCTTCCAATTTCAGTGCTGAACCGAGATAAACCTTCATCTCTAACTGGAACACCCCAGTGTGTGCCTTGGCAGTTGGCAAGTGGCTTCACGCAGGGACTCAGGGACCCTCTCTCTCTCCACGCTGTGGTTCCTGGGTGCTCCTCCTCCTGGGCCTCTCAAAATCTCCTGTGCTCCCAGGCAGGGCAGATGAGCAGGGAAACAGATCACTAGTCTTCCCAGCAGCTCAGTGGGCCTCGAATCAACTTATGCCTTACACTTCGGAGCCTCCACCGAGAGCAAGATGTAGGAAGGAGATGCTCAGAATGGGCCGACAGTCCCAGCAACGACCTGGGCCTGGCAGGAGAAAGCCAGCCAGCCCCGTCCAGCTGGTGCGGGGGCTGTAGAAGGGAGACAGCCTAGAGTTCCTGAGTGCCCACTGTGCGTGACCTCGAGGGGCACCAGCCTGCTCCTCCATCAGACAGTCCTCCCTGACACCTGGTCCCTCTGAATCGAAATCTCTGGATTAGATCGACACTGGCATTTTGGTAGGTCCGGTCCCAAGGGCACCAAAGGACTTAGACTTATCTCCATTGTCTGAGTCTGCTGTCCTCCTCCTTCACAGGGCTATGTCAACAATATTTTAAATCCTGTTGCCGGCTGTGGGCGCCCTTTAGTGGTGACAGTGTTTGCCCATCATGGGCAGTGTGTGGATTTTTCCTCCGTAGTTTTGGCTGTTTCGTTCTGGTTTTAGTAATAGAAGGCTACCCACCCCTAAATGAACTTGCCTAGCGTGCAAGTAGCACCTGGGATTGATTCCTAGCCACTAAACAAACAAAGAAATAAATAGTGTTGCCATGGTACCACAGGGCTCAACCGACTTCCTGCCCCCGTTTACTGACCAATGGGAGCTCCTCTTTTAGCACCCCTCTATTTATAACCTCAGCCCTTTTCCTGTGGGGGCTTCTCGCTGCTTGGGTTCATCTGTCTTGTAGGCTAGCCACCTTTTCTTATCAAATGCATTTCAAACATTTTCTTACTCTCTGTGGCTGCTCTCTGTTGAGCTGGTTTATAGTGATTTCATGCCCCAGGTGTCTGAAATCCCTCTGTTCAATCATACAGACACTGGAAAGCCTGAAGGATTCAGGATCTCTTCACCTCCCTACCTTCTTCGATTTTTGCTTGAAATGAGTCTGTCCCCTCCAGCGCCCTGGGATTCTCATGCTCTCCACGTGTCTGATATTTTCACAGTAACAGTCTTCATGCTCAGTTTACCAAGTTCTAGAACGATACCCACTTTACAAAAAAAAAAAAAAAAAGGAGGAGGATACCTGCTTTACAATAATAATAATAATAATAATAATAATAATAATAAATTTGAAATTTAAATATGCATGGTCTTAAGGATATCTGGGAAATCCTGACACCTCCTCCCTAACCAAGCTTTCAAGTGTCTGTGGCTTCCTTGTCTCCACACCCTTCCCCACACTGGACAGTCTCACGCCCCGGCTTTGTGGTCAGTGTGGCTGCAGCCGCTGAGCCGAGAAATTTTCCTGCAGTGTGTTTTAGCCACAGGGTTCCTCTCAACCAAGAGCCTGCTCACTCACTCCAAGTCCTCACTTTTATATTTAGTGCTTACATTTTATAATCAATGTGTGGCTTTTTTTTTTTTTTTTTTTTTTTTTTTTTTTTTTTTTTTTTTTTTTTTTTTTTTTTTTTTTTTTTTTTTTTGCGGTACTGGGGATGGAACCCAGGGGCATTCTACCTCCGAGCTACACCCCCAGCCCTATTTTTTATTCTTTATTTGGAAACAGGGTCTAAGTTTCAGAGGGCCTCACTAAGCAGCTGAGGCTGGCCTTGAACCGAATCCTCCTGTCTCAGCCTCCCGAATGCTGGGATTACAAGTGTGCACCACCATGCCCGGCTCTTCTAAATAAGGTTAGAACTAAATTTTTAAAATTCAGTTAAAATGGCATATACCTAATATATGATTGGGGCGGAGGGAGCCTGATTTAATAGAAAGTTACTCTCGGCATAAGGTCTGGGAACCAAGCTCATAACTTGCTGGTTCTTTGTCTCTTTTATTGTTAGCTATTTAAACCATTCTTTACCTAAATGGCATTGCAGAGCTTTTTCATAGAGATTTTTGAAAACCGAGGCCAGGCCGCAGGCTCCTGCAAGGTAGGGCCTGGAAAAGGGCGGCCCGCCGCGGGCCAGGGTCTGGAGCAGGCGCCCACAGCACGCAGAAGGCTCGGGTAGGACGGAGAAATCCGTGCTGATAGAAGCCGACCGCGGCTCCGACTGCAGGAGCGCCCAGAGCCGCGCAGGCGCAGAGAGCGCCCGACGCCGGGGCGGGGCCGAGCGCGAAGGGCGGAAGAAGATGCAGCTGCTTCAATTGATCCAGACAAGGAAACGTGCTCGTTGTCTCCCACATGGTCTAGCGGTTAGGATTCCTGGTTTTCACCCAGGCGGCCCGGGTTCGACTCCCGGTGTGGGAACGCCAGCTTTTTTGCAAAGAATATTCTGAGTCCCTCTAACAAGAGCACTAAAGGTGATAGTTAATAGATCTAACTCCTAACTAAGAGAAACGCAGAGATTGCTGCACGTTCACCCATAGCTTGCAGCACCCCAAGGTTGCGTAAAATCGGTACAAATTTTGCCTACTGTGCATGTATGTCTATCACCATAAACTACCTTATGAAGAGAGATTATAATGCATCAATAAAAGTATATAAAAAGAAATGTAAAAATTAAAACCTGCTGCGTGCTTGTGTGTCACTATCACTACGAACTACATTATGATGCGAAACTATAATGCATCAATAAAAGTAGAAAAAATAAAATTTCAGCTGGACGAGGGGGCGCACGTTTGTAATCCCAGTACTTGGGCGGCTAACACAGTAAGATCGCATGTTCGCGGCCGGCCTCACCTACTTAGGCTCCCCGCATCTTAGTGAGACCCTGTTTCCAAAATAAAGAATAAAAATAGGCCTGGGGTTGTGGCTCGGAAGTAGAATGCCTTTGGGTTAAACCCCTAGTACGGAAAAAAAAATCACAATAAACTATAATTTAGCGGTCAAATTTATTTAAAAAAATATTATTTAGCAAATATTCCAAGTCGGTGTTCATATCCTGGACGACTGGGGGAGCCGCGGTGAGCAGGAGTGAGGACGCAGAGGGGGAGGGGAGCCGTGACCAGGCTGCTGGAGTTGAGCCCGGCGCAGAGCCGGCGGGCAGGGCGCTTCTGCAGGCGCGGAGATGAAGGAAAGTGAGTAGTGTCCCCGAGGGAGACGCAGGGCTCTAGTGGAGGATTGCACAGCGACACCGGAGCCATGCGTTCACCCAGCCACCCTCCGCAGAATTGCACACGGGGAAACTGAGGCACGCTGGCAGCCTCTGGATAGAATCACACCCGGGCTGAGGTTGAGGCCAACATGCTTAGTCAAACATTCAGAGAGGGGAACGGGCTTGAAACCTTCGAAGCTTCGAAGCCATTTCCAGAATGGGATTGACATGTTTCCTTAGGGCCTAGCACAACATGCTCTCTCTCTCTCTTTTTTTTTTTTTTTTTTTTTTTTTTTGCGGTACTGGAGATTGAACTCAGGGGCATTCTTTTTATTCTTTATTTTGAAACCGAGTCTCACTAAGTTTCGGAGTGCCTCACTAGGTAGCTGAGGCTGGCCGCGAACCGGGATCCTCCGGTCTCAGCCTCCCGAATGCTGGGATTACAGGCGTGCGCCATCACGCCCGGCTGCACAATATACTCTTAACTGCAATATGAGCCTGCACAGGTGAGCTTCACGCCTGTAATCCCAGTACGTGGGAGGCTGAGGCAAGAGGATCCAAGTTGGAGGACAGCCTCAATAACTTAATGAGGCAAATCAGCAACTTAGGAAGACTCTGCTTCCAAATAAAAATTTTAAAAATAGGGCTGGCGGTGTAGCCCCAGGTATACCCTGAGTTCTATCTCCAGAAAAAAAAAATCATAAAAATAAAAAGTTACATAGCTGCATATCCAGAACAGGTAGGACCGTCTTCTCCTTCGGGAGTTCTACTTGAGCCCGTTCTGTGGCACTCACTGGGGTCCACTGAGTCCTGTGACCCTGCGATCAACACGGCCATGCTTCTGTTGTGAACGTCCTCAGCTAGATGCAGTCAAGAAAAGAACCACTGAGAAATCGTGAACCTGCCCAGGGGATCCAGACCTTCACGGACCAACCCGAGTGGCAGTGGGGACTGGATTCTGGGGAGACTGTCCTCTTCCGATCGCGCTCGCCCCCGTTACTTGCCTGAATGTTCTTTCTCGGTTCTCGCTGTGTCCTGCCTGGGTTCTTATGTTGGCGGCCGCAGGAGACGAGACTGTCAAGATCCTAGGAGTCGTTGGCGGATTGCTGTTTCAGACACTACCCGGCATGTGACAGGTAACCAGTGCTTTTCAGATTTTCAGATGGACTTCTGGAAAGTGTCCCTCTTACACGTAAACCTCTGGTCCTGGCTGCCTTCTCTCCATTCCTGCTTTCCCCTGAAGCAGGTGGCTTTGCCAGAGACGCCCAGGGTCGTCTTGGCTGTGGATAGAAAGGGAACTTGGCATCCCAGCTCTGAGAAAGAGCAAGGATGTTTCACCAATTTCAGATAACCCCGCTATCCTAGCGTGAGCAGTACAAATGATTACTGGTGTGCTGTAATTATACATCTTAGGTTCAAATTCACGCAAGCAGCGTTATGTTTTTTGTACAGAAGAGACGTTTAGGTGTAAGGCCAGCAATGGACACCCACTAGCCACAGAGGTCTCTGTCTGCGGTCATTTTCTTGCTTGTTCTTACTTCTTCCAAGTCCTGCTGCTCTTCCTTTGGGGTGCTGGATCTCCCTAAACCACCTTGCCCAGACTCCCCTTCTAGTTCGCATCTGCCCCAGGGAGGGTCTGTGGAAGCCGTCACTTAGAAAGCAGAGCCTTCTTTCTTTGCATGCATCCATCGGCAGTGTCTTTGGTAGCAGTGGCCATCCTTGATGGCTGCCGACGTCACTGGTGATTCTGACAGAAGCGGCTGCCAGCCACCAACCATGAGCACCGGCTCCAGCAGGCTGCTACGGCCTCCGGTAGCCATGGGCGTGTGAACAGAATGAGTGCAGCTGATAATGGTGGGGCTCCAGGGGCGGTGCCCCGGGTGCGGGTCTTATGATGCAAGGTGAGCCCTGCCCGGAGGCGAAGCCACCCATTCCTCAGCCTTGAGTTGCGGCATCTGCAGTTTCCAGCATCGGAGTAATCCATACCTTGTCCCTCTGTTGCTCTGCTGGCTCCATCTGTGACCAGTTCCCTCAATTATAGTCCATGTTCCAAATACCTCTTTCTCGACTTCAGACTGTGTTGGTGTTTTGTTCTATTGTTTTGGGGTGTGTGTGTGTGTGTGTGTGTGTGTGTGTGTGTGTGTAAGAGAGAGAGAGAGAGAGAGACAGAGAGACAGAGAGACAGAGAGAGATTTTCTCTACCCTTACGTTCTCAGCCTGGCTTTATTTTGGAGGGCAAGGTCTATAATTATCCCACACTTCAGGGCAACTTCTTGGGGTGCTACCTCAGCGAGGTGGCCAGGCAAAGGGCTGTCTTGCACACTGCACACACGTGCCCTCTGCATCTTTCAAGTCCTCGGTGTCTCTCATCTCTAATTCTCCCGGGGATGGACTGCCACGCTGGGTTTACTATTTTGGCAAGAAGGAGAAGCTATGCGGCCACCATATCTCTTTTCTCACTGTAGTCATGCTCATTGCAAGATTCAGGGAGCAATAAAATAATGTCAGCTACCGAACATGTATATCTGAATTGTACATACCAGAATTAGGTGGGTACAAAGACCCAGTGGAACCACTTTTGGATAGATTTAGGCCAAAAATGTCTTTTATCTCCTACGCTCCAAGAAGCCACACAAATACATTGGAAGAGTGGGAGGAATAAAGAGCTGTAAGAATAATAGCAATTCTGAGCTTCCTCAATTCAGGAAAGAGCTGGTGTTAAATAAAAAGCAGTGTAAGTTAAGAGAACCATGGTCTCAGGTCCTCCAGGGAAAGGGCGCGTGTTGGCGATGGGGTATTTACAGTGTCTTCTTGGAGTCACGTCAGAGAGGCCTTCCTCGGGTGAATCCAGTCTATCCTTTCCTCAGTGGGACTCTGGACTGTGAACAGACTAGGTTATTAGCACTGGAGGGAAAGAAATATCTCCCCACTGCAGCAGCTCAACCCAGGTTTCTGGCCACCAAACCTAAAGTTTTAAAATTTTATATGTACACACATACACGTGTATACACACACACACACATGTACACACACACACACACATCAGTGGATTTTCTCTGTGTGTGTGTGTAAAACATAGTTACATATATAATAGTTTATACATATGTGTGTATATATATGTATATACATATGTATAAAATATACTAGTTTTTTGTATGTGTGTGTGGTCCTGGAGATTGAGCCCAGGGGCATTCTACTTCTGAGCTATGCCTCCATCCCTATTTTACTTTGTTTTTTATCTTGAAACAGGGTCTCACTAAGTCACTGATGCTAGCTTCGAACCTGTAATCCTCCTATCTCAGGCTCCCAAGTACTGGGATCACAGGTATGCGCCACTGCACCCCACATAATGGTCTAGTAGCAAAATGTTTGTTTCATTCCCAGGGTTCCTGCTGTTCCAACAATTCTTCTATAACCCAGCCCACCTTATTCCTGGCAGATTTCCTTCTTGGACTCTACCCCCCTGGGATTCCAAGGTGCCCACTGAATCAGGAAGCTTTGTCGTTTTTCTCACTGATTCTGGCTCATGGGCACCGAATACCAAAGACCTTTCGAACCACTAAGCTCTCCTCCCCAACATATTTCTTAATATTTAATGAGGAAAGTAATTTTCTGAGCCTTTCTGAGAAATGCAGTGAATGGGCAGTGTAGGGACCCCAGGCTGAACCCTCAACCGTGAGGCCCCAATAAAGACGATGACTGAACATTGCTGGTTCAAACTTCTCTTTATTATACCTCTCTCTCTCTCTCTCTCTCTCTCTCTCTCTCTCTCTCTGGGATCGAGGACGCTACCCAAGCAGTAATAGTAACCATTCTCTTTAACCCCGACAGTAACCATCTCTCTAACAGCAATTGCTTCTCTCACCCCACTCTTGTTCTCCGTAACCGTTCTTCGTAATAGTACCTCTCCAACAGAACCCCAACAACCCCTCTCTCCAGCAATCAACCTTCTACCAGCAACCCACCAACCACCAGCAACCAACCAGCCTCCCAGCAACTACACCACCCAGCAACCACCCAGCAACAACCTCACTCATGCGAGAGGTGGAGGCTCTTAAATCCGCGGAGGGCCTGAGCCACGAGGTGCCTCATACAGCTCTCACCTGGGCTGGCCACGAGCCGGGCGTGCTGGTGCATGCGCTCTGGCGTGGTGCAGCCCTAGGATGTTACCACCTGCAACCGCGTCTGGCACTCTGCCAGGCGCCATCTAGAGGCGGGGTCTTTCTGGCCGGGCTAAGACCCCAACAGGCAGATGTACAGGGCACACCTGCTACACTGCATTCCAACATGGCTCTTGGCCTGAAGCTCTAGAAGGCTTCGTCCACCCTAGTCCAAGGACGCCGGGCCTTGCAGCCTCATGCTGGTGGGGTGCTGTGAGCTCAGCTTTCCATCAACTAACGGAGCGAGCTGTGGGTTCAAGTCCTCAGACGCTCCGACTAACATCTGCCATAGATATTGACGAGTTTGGCCCAATCCAATGCACTGGTCCGCTGCCTCAACCTAGCAATCCTGGACTGCATTCCCTCACATCTTCCTTACCTTCCTTAAACATAAATTGGTGCAATAGCAACAATTATCTCAAGGCATATGCTACCTTATGCTGGGTTAGACCGTAGACCCGACCTCCAGGACTACTCTAGTTTGAGATATGGAGATATTGCAGGGTGGTGAGGGTAGACCTGGTGCAGAAAGGGAAATCCACACAAGCAGTCCACATTCGCTTTGACGACTAGGAAGAGAGCTAAACTAAATTTCCAAGCACAGTAACCATGTTACCCGGTTTCTCAGTATTCCCTCGTGCTTCCCCTCTCTCTGTAGGTCCAGCCTCTCGTTCACACTGTGGGAGTGCACTGTACAAGTATGAACAACCGCCTTATTTGCAGTGGCAGTAAAGGGAACTTCATATTTGCTGATTAAGCTAAATGCTTATAAATAACAAAAAGGCAATTGACCTTTTATTGAAGCCTTCTTTATTACAAGGGATGCGTTCTTCCTAATGCTCCCTGAGGGAGGAACAAAACAATTGAAATTATCTTTTGGCATATAATCCGAAGAGGTATGGGATTGGCTGCCACCCATTTTCTTATTATTTGCATAAACTGCAAAAACCCTAGGTACCCAGCAGCCAGTTCGGCCTCACTGTCAAAGTACCACCCTTTCCCGTACAGGACTATATTTGTGTCACCTTTTTTTATAGTAAAAACAAATCATTCATGGTAATGCATTAACAATTGCTATGAATTATTTTAAAGGGGGTTAATATTATATGCATAGTAAGGTGTAAGTAAGTATAAAAGGAACATACTACCCTAAAGAGAGTGCAAAAGTATGCTTGTGTACTGAGGGTTAAGTTCTGAACTACACTGCTACCCTGCTCTTGGCTCTACCATTCAGTTTCAAAGTTCTGAAACACACATTCTCTTTCAGACAGGGCCAGGCAGATGGTGGGAACCAAGTGAACACATTCTGTGCTGTTTAATATGCCCAGAGACGGTTACCTACCACCACGGTGCAACGTACATTGATGCCTGCTTGTAGCACACAGCCAAAAGTTCCACCAAGAAGCAACTGATGATCAGATTCTGAATATTCAGCAGATGGTCCAAAGAAATGACCCAATTCTTACTCCCTCGTAGGCTTTTATAAGAGGTAGCTGTCAAAGAGGAAAACAACTTGGGTATGGTGGTACACACCTGTAATCCCAGTACTTGGGAGGCTGAGACTGAAGGATCACAGGTTCAAGGCCAGCATCAGCTGCTGTTTCAAAATAAAAATAATAAGAATGGCTGGAGGTGAGAGAGGAATAGCTCAGAGGTAGAAAACCCTGAGTTCAATTCCCAGGATAAAAGGAACAGAGAGAGATTGAGAGAGAGAGAGAGAGAAGAAAGAGAAAAGAAGAGAAGAGAAGAGAAAGAAGGAGGGAGGGAGGGAGGAAGGAAGGAAGGAAGGAAGGAAGGAAGGAAGGAAGGAAGGAAGGAAGGAGTTGCAAATATGGGGAAAGAAACTACAATGAACAGAGTGTGGAGTTTGATTGGTATTTGGGTGTCAGTGCAAACTCATGGTTTCCAACACAGATAGATGATACACTGGGTAGATAGATAGATGGATATTAATAAAGATGGAAATCCGCACGTGTACACACATTTGTTCCCTAGATCCCTCCCCTGAAAAACCTGAAGACATGAGTACCTCAATACCCATGGACACGGCTAGTTCTTATGGAGAATGAAGAATTTGGACAAAGACAAGGCCTGTCCTTGGCTCCTCAGCTTCTGGGACGAAACTCTGGATCCTTTGAGAGGTATGCCTGAGAGGATGTGTTTGCCTGCCTGGGGTGCTGGGGTCAAAACCCCTTAGGGACAGGATGGAGACAAGTACAAGTGTCAGAGCAGGAGAAGTACAACATAAGCTAAAGTAGTTTGGGGGCCATAAAGTAAGAAAGCACTCAAAGAAGGATAGGAATATATCAAAAAGACACATCAACCAAGTTGATGGCCACTTCAGAGGCACCTTGTGCTCCAAAGGAATGAAGACAGTAGTGGGCCGTAATGTTTTATAAAGAGGAAGTCACATGCCTATAACAGAAATAGAGAAATAAATCCGAAGTTTGATCAGGAAGGGACATTAACACCATTTCCACACTCTCAGGAGCCCTGAAGTTGTATTCTTGCCACCTAAGAAGTGAATCGCTGAGCTTTATGGGTGCTGAGAGAAGACCCCAGGTACCTAGGTCAGAGACAAAGGGCTTCATTCCTCAGCACACAGCAAGCAGCTGGGACATGTCCGGCTTGTTTTCCACCCCCAGATCCAACAGACGCTCCACACAGTGACCTCACCTCACTGCTTAGAAGATCCCAACCATCTCTAATGGCCTTCCAGAAAATTGCCCAAACTTTGTTCCAGAATGAAGCATTATCATCATTATACTGGACAGCAAACAAAGCTTGCCTCCGCTCCGGGAAGAGGCAGTAGCTCTGTCTTAGGAAGCCGTGTTCTGTAAAGTCTTGAAAAGACAGGCCGGAATCGAAGGTCGTCAGTGCCTCTCAGATGCCCCGAGATGCAAAACTTCCAACAAAAGCATCTCCACCACAGGGCTGCGGGGTCACCTAGGAGGACCCCTAAGCCATCCTGGAGATGGGAGATGGAAGAAATCTCAACAATGCTATGGATTTGAAAAAAAAAAAAACCTTCCAGCTCAGCACACTACAGATGGAAGCAACCATCCACCACCCAGGACCCTTGGATGTTGTTTCTCTGCCCGAGCCATGGCAAGGTGGCCAGGCCTGAGGCAGATGGCATCGGGAGAATGGAGACGCGGGTTTTCATCCTCAGCTTTATGTCCTAAGGCTGAGTTACCTCGATCACATTGTCTCAGTCGCCACCACCATAGGGCCTGCATCGATCTTTCCCACGTAGAAACTGATTGTCTCCTTTAGACCTGCCTGCAAATTCCCGAGCAGGTGCCGATGTAGCCTCTTGCTGTAGGATCCTGAGAATCCCTTTGCTGGCGGAAAGAATCGATTATCAAAGGAGAACACACACATACACACACACACACACACACACACACACACACACATACACACACACATGTGGATGTGTGTGTGTGTAGATTTATATGTATAGGTATAACAAAAAATTATGTGTATGTTTTCATCTTACATAGCAGACATTAAAACACTTACCAGAGAGCAGCAATAATAAAAATGATATATTAAACGTGTTCAAGCCAGTCGTATTTTTGGTGTTACACAACTGATTTCCTTGGTGGTGGCTGCTGTATTTTTAGCTGCACTTTGATCATCGCTGCTGGGGACCGCGGCTTCCCCAGTCCGCCGGCGTGTCAAGCGTATCCATCCATCCCATGACAGCGTGGCCCGCCACCATCAGTCATGTTCCCCTGCGGTGGAACGTCACTCTCCTGGCGGCCTCTCCTTCCCTTCTTAGTTATCCCAGTGTTGCAAAAACAAATCTGCAAGCCAGGTCCCTCATCCACCACATGAATCCATTATTCAATAATAACGCTCCTACAGAGCCGCATTAATTAAAAAGCATGCAGCACAAGAAAACTGTCACTTCAACTGTCTTTTGTCACAACAACCTGATGTTCTTTTCTTTCTGTCATTTTTAGAACTTTGGTTGCCCTGGTAACCCATAGCAGCTTTTATATATAGCATCGCTTATATTCAGTTGGTTTATTTTACTTCTCCTTTTTTTTTTTTTTTTTTTTTTGGTACCATCAGGAAGACAAGCTGTTTTTATTCCTCCTTTTAACAAAGCTCATAATGTGGTAGAATAATCGGGAATAATGATAGGTTGATCCACAAAGGAATAAGACATGTTAAATGAAAAATTATTATCTTGCATCTGTAGATTAAGATGCTGTGTTTCAAAAATAAAATCTCGAAGAAGGAGCAAGACCAGGTTTAGCCTCCCAGGTACTGGCTTATTAGAAATCTGTAGCCCTGGGAAGTAATTAGTATCTCGTCAAAGAGTAGACAAACAAAACAATTGCTGGTTCAAGGTGAACTCATTATGGGATTTTGAGCTTCCCCCATGCCAGCTGGGGATTCTGGAGCTCCCTGACCCCACCCAGGTCCCTTTTGGGGGCTCTCAGCGATTCCCACCCACTCCCTTCAAACTCCCTCCAAGAGAGCACAAAGCCTCTTTCCATTGGCAGTCAAGAAAGGGCTAGACAGCATTCTGGAAGATTCCAAAATACATGTCAAATAGGGAGAGGCCAGGACAGAAGCACCAAGGCGGGCAGTGCATCTGAGCCACCCCCACCCACAGGTGAGTTCCAGGTGCCCCTTGCTATGATTTTGCTGTGGTTTGGGTGCATCCCCCAAAAGCTCAGGTACTGGAAGCTTGGTCCCCTGCGTGGCAAGGCTGGGTGGTAGGAGACCTGTAAGAGATAGGGCCCGGCAGGAGGTGACAGCATCGCCGTGCGTGGGCACTACCCTGCGAAGGAAGTGGCAGAGCTCACAGGGGACCCTGGTTGGTTCTGTAGAAAGGGTTGTTCTAAAATAGTGAGTGTCACCTCTGAATCGCTCTCTGCTTCCTGTCTTGCCACGTGCTCCCACATTTATGATGCCATCCATCATGAGGACCTACGATGAACTAAACAAAGCACTCGCTCTCTCTCTCTCTCTCTCTCTCTCGTTTTGTTTTGTTTTGGCTTTTTAGATCATTTTCTCTTTTTTAAATTGATGCATTATGATTATACATAACAGCAGAACTTGTTGTTACCTATCTACACATACACATACATAATTTGGACAGTTTCGTTCCCCAGGACCTCTCCTTCCCAGCATTCCCTTCTGCTCTCCCCCTTGGCTTCCTCCATCTACTCTGCTGATCTCCCTTCTGTTCCATGAGATCTCACTCTTTCTTCTTTGTCTCTCTAGCTTCTACACAGAACAGAAAACCCTTGACTTTCTGAGTCTGGCTTATTTCGCTTAACATAATATTCTCCAGTTCCATTCATTTTCCCGCACATGATATAATTGTGTTCTTTAAGGCTGAATGAAACTCCATTGTGTATATGTACACATTTTCTTTATCCATTTGTCTGTTAGGATGGTTTAACAATTTGGTTATTGTGAATCACGCTGCTATAAACATGAGTATGCGTGTGACCCTAGAATATGCTGACTTTAATTATTTTGGACAAATACTGAGGAGCGGTATATCTGGGTTATAAGGTAGCTCCACTTACAGTCTCCTGAGGACCCTGCATTCTGATTTATAATCCCATCAGTATTGTATAAATTTACCTTTTGCCTCATATCCTCACCAGCATTCTTTATTATTTGTATTCTTGATGACTGCCATCCTAACTAGAGAGAAAATTTCAGTGTAGCTTTTATTTCAGTTTCTCTGACTGCTAAAGATGTTGAACACTTTTTCAGATGTTTGTTTACCATTTGTATTTCTTCTTCTGAAAAGTGTCTGTTTAGTTCATTTGCCCATTTATTGACTGGGTTATTTTTTTCTTAGTAATTTTTTCAGTTCTTTGTATATTCTGTATATTAATTGTCTGCCAGAAGAATAGCTGGCAGAGATTTTCTCCAAACTGAGGTTCAGAGAAGAGCTTTCAGGCCAGTGAGGGGAAACCAAAACACAAAAGCAGATCATTTCAGCATAATTCAGTTAAAGAGAGATTTTTCACAGCTCAGGCAGGGTACAAGCTGTACTTTAGAATGTCTGGTGTTTCCTGAGGAAAATAATGCCCAAAATGAATCTTCAAAGATGAGGAATATTTAGCCAGAGAGATAATAAGAGCACTCCATGCACAGGGACAGAATGGAGAAAGCACCAGAGACAGAGAATGCTAGGGGCTGTGCAAATCAGACCAACAAGCTCTGCTAGAAAATAAAAAGGAAGGAAGGGCTACTAGAGATGTGAACAGGAACTGAGTATTAAAGATTCTTGCTTGGCTTGATAAAGAACTTGGGTCTCACTAGAGGAAGGGGGTGGGAGGTCCAAAGATGGAGGTGGGAGGTGGGAGGTGGGTAGAGGAAGGAGAGAGCTGATGATGGGAACTTCAAATAGTCCTTTGTTCATGCATGATGTTGCCCGTATTGGTGTAAAGATGATCTGGCGGCAGGGAGTCGTGGAGCGGGGTAGAAACTAGAAGGAAACACACAGAGAATGCTTCATGTACATTTGTATTTGTCACCTCACTATGATGCATAATTACAAGGAGAAGAGAGAGAGGGAAAGAGAGAGAGAAGAGAGGAGAGGAGAGGAGAGAGAGCAAACCTCAGTCTCATCTGGACAAGAGAAGAACCATTAAAAGATATTTTAGGTTTTGGAATGACCTATTTGAATTTGGTTTTAGGTTGACATGCTTTCTGTTTCTGGTCTATCCATATTTTTGTTGTATTTCTATATTTATTTGTTATATTAGAAGATATTTAAAAGCAGAGTTCTTTTTTTAAACTTCATATAGTCAGAATTTAGGATATGTAAAGATAAGAACTCTAGAAACATATAAACCATCCAAAAACCACTCTTTCTGATTTTATTTGACTTGAAATAGCCATAATAGTAGTTTGCACAGAAGTCCTAGATCCAAAAAGCATGATGATCAAAACAGCCTATCACCAAAAACATCTACTATGGATTGATCAAAACATTTAGGAGACAGGAAAAGCAGTGCTCAGAGGGAATTTAGAGATATTAGTGCTTATATTAAAAAATAAGAATGTAAACCAATTACCTAAAGTTTTATCATTTGGAAATAAAGAAAATCAAGTTAAATTTAAAGCCAGTAGAAGTAAAAGAGTAATAAAGATTAAAGAAGAGAAAATTAAAATTAAAAACAGTAATTAAAATAATCCAAACCAAAAGTTGGTTCTTGAAAAAGATTAACAAAATTGGCCAATGTTTAGCTAGGTTGATTTAGGAAAAAGAAAATTCGAATTACTAAAATCAGGAATGAAAGAGAAGACATTATGGCTGAATTTGCAGAAATAAAAGAAATTACAACACAATTCTGTGAGCAATTTTACAGCAAATTGCATAATCTAAATAAAATAGAAAACTACTAGAGACACAGAACTACACAAACTACACAGAACCACAAAAATTGACTCAAGGTGAAATAGAAAATCTGAATAGACCTATAACAAATAAATAGTTTGGATCAATAATAATTTTTAAAAACTCCCCTAAAAAAAAAAAAAAAAAGTTCAGCAAAGAACAGCCCTGAACTTCACTGTTGAAGTCTATTAAACATTTAAAAAGAATTAATACCAATATTTCTCAAACTCTTTCAAAGAGAAAATACTTCCTAACTCATTTGATGTGTCCAACATTAACTTTGACACCAAAGCCAGAATAGAGGAAGCCTGAGCCAAAAGAAAGGAGAGGAGAGGAGAGAAGAGGAGAGGAGAGGAGAGGAGAAGAGAGGAGAGGAGAGGAGAAAAGAGGAGAGGAGAAAAGAGGAGAGGAGAGGGCTATTGCAGTGAGAACTTACTGACCACAGATCATTTCTGAGGCAATTCTCTCCTGAGACCTGATGGATTCTCAGCACTTGGGCCACACATGAGAGCCAGTAACTCTTCTCATATTTTTTTTTTCAGATAAGTTATTTTAGTGGAATTCCATATCTTACAATCTTACAGTCTTATTATACAGATGAAAACCAAGAATCATGCATGATTTTACTATAAGAATTACTTATTTCATTGGCTTTTCCTAAGTATTTATAAGAAGCATTAGTTTTCAGATGGGTTTAATCAAGAGTATTGATATCAAGAAATTATTGTATTGAGCGTGGCGTGGTGGCGCACTCTTGTAATCCCAGCATTTGGGAGGCTGAGGTCAGAGGATCCAGGTTCGCGGCCAGCCTCAGCTGCTTAGTGAGGCACTCTGCAACTTAGTGAGACCTGGTTTCAAAATAAAGAATAAAAAATAGGGCTGGGGGTGTAACTCGAAGATAGAATGCCCCTGAGTTCAATCCCCAGTACCGAAAAAAAAAAAAAAAAAAAAAAGAAATGATTGTATTGGTGCTATTATGTTTTGTTGATTACTAACCAGAAAAACAAAGTGTTCTTAAAAGAAGCAGCAGCAATTCTTTGTCCCTGAATGCAAGACCCAAACAATCTAACTGGAAGGCAGAAAATGGCCACAGAAATCTCATGGCCAAGTCATGCAACAAAAGTTACAAAATCCTAAGGAAATAAAGAATAATTTCACCTTTAAAAATGACTATATAAAGAAAAGTTAAGGCTCTAAACTTTGACTTTAAGTTTACCCAATTCATTAAATATACCTTTATGTGCACTTGATAAACATTCAAGTTTTTATTTAACATTGTTAAAATAATTTTCATGTATATATTTTTCATTTTACATATTCATTAGCAAGTGCTAACAGTGTAGTTACATAAAACTAAAAAGTTATGTATTCCACAAAAATCCTTGGCATTTGATTTATCCTCATAACATTAAAAGGAAATCCAAAGCACATTTCTTTTTTTGTGGGGGAGAGGAGTATAGATCCTTTTATGTAGCAAAGACTACATAAGTCATTTTATCTCTCAAAGCTCCAACAAATTTATAAAGTCAAAAGCAAGCTGCTTTGGTACTGAATTTACTTTTAAATTATATATACACACAAATCTCCAGTTCTGCTTTTTAAGATTTAGAAGATGAAAAACTAAACTAGTATATCCATCAATAGACTGATACCATAATCTAAACCAGAAAGCAAATAAATTAAATCAACTTGCCCCTGATCCTGTCTTATATACCTGTCTTTTTTTTTTAACTGAAAATTTAATCTAAGTTGAAGACACAATTGCAGCTGAATTTTTATAGAGGGTATTTCTGAGTCATAGAAATGATTCCATAGTGTATATGTCTAAGTCTGCTTCAATATGAAGATACAGATTTATAATTAATAAATATATAATTGATCCTTTCCTGGCCATCATTTTCTAAGAAAATGCAATGAAATCTGTAACAGCAGTATAGACTTTCAGACTACCCTTTGTCTGGTGTTAAGGACTATTGAGACAGAAGTAAGCACTGGCAGATAGATAAATTTACATAAATGATGTGCCTGTGTGCATATTTACAGAAGTATGGAGGGAAGAATTGAAGAATTGAATCTACCCTAGAAATAGAGGATCCCAGAAATCACAGGTTTGTCAGAGACTGAATTTAGAAAACTCAAATATATTTTCCTTAAAGGTCTAGAATTCTAATGCTATTCAAAGTGCCCAGGGTCAAAAAAGACCTTGTTTTACTCCATTCACATGTTTTTGGTACTATATTCAGTGTTCAAAGTGCCATTCTCTCTCTCTCTCTCTCTCTCTCTCTCTCTCTCTCTCTCTCTCTCTCTCTCTCCCCCCCCCCACCCTCCATCCCTCTCTGATCCTTGAATAAGTTTGCCTGTAAATACACAAACCTGTTGTCATGCAAGCTAGCCTTGCAAATATAGCTCTGGACTTTGTAAGGTGCGAGAACAAAACAGAAGAAAATTAGTTTCTCCAACAATGAGTCTCATATGGTGATCCACATGCTGCCTTTATCTACGAGATGCTGTTGAACTGTGTTTAGTCTAATAGGCCATTAGAAATGTATTGTCAAGAATTAAAATGTGAGATCATTGGGTACAAAACACACACAATGCAAAAGCCAACCCTTTGTTTAGCAAGCCCTACTGTCTTCCCATCTTATTTCATTGTCATAGCTCGAGTACCAGGGGTAGAGTGGCCATTTCTCTTCCAGACACAATCGTCTACCCACACAACACAAAGAGACAACACCCAGCTCACTCCTTCAGACTAGAGTTCAGGGATGGGTTAATTCCATAGCTTCTTGTGGGGTAGGAAAGATAAATATAAGTGACTCAAGGAGGCTGGGTAAAGCACCGGTGTTAGTGGGGCTTTTCATACTGCCACAAATACCTGAGATAAGTCAACTTAAAAAGAGAAAAGGTTGCCGGGAGTGGTGATGCATGCTTGTAATCCCAGCATTTGGGAGGCTGAGACCGGAGGATCCGGGTTCAGGGCCAGCCTCAGCTACCTAGTGAAGCACTCCGCAACTTAGTGAGACCCTGTTTCAAAATAAAGAATAAAAAATAGGGCTGGGGGTAGAGTTTGGAGGTAGAATGCCCCTAGGTTCCATCCCCAGTACTGCAAAAAAAAAAAAAGAGAGAGAGAGAAAAGGTTTATTTGGGTTCCTGGTTTCAGTCCATGGTGGGTTGGCCCCATTGCCTTTGAGCATCTGGTGAGACCAAACATCGTGGTACAGACTGCATGGGGGGGCAAGATGTCCACTGCATGGCAAGTGGGAAGCAAAGAGAGGAAAAGGAAGGCATCAGGGTCCCAATCTCCCTATTGAGGGCACGCCCCCCATCCTAACTTTCTCCCATTGGGCTCCACCCCCTAAAGTCTCCACCACATCCCAGTAGTGATGTATGATGTAGGCACGAACCGAGCCTTTAAGACTGGCCTTCTGTAGATGTTTCCGATGCAAACTCCTGCAGTATCTTTGGTTTTGTTTCTATCACATCCTTGCTTTTTGTTGCTTTGTTTACTCCTCTACAAAATATCTGCATTGTTGGTTAAAAAAAAAAAAAAAAACCTACTTGGAACTTGAGACAGATAGGAGAATAACCCACATACCCACTCACCCACCCTCCATACCACCAGTGGCTGAGCCTGCTGGGGAACAACCTGCACCATGAGACAGGAGGAGCAAGTTTCTTCAGCCTGTGGCCCATCCCAGTGGAGCTGACAAGTCTCAGAATCAAATGAGATGATTTTCTTCTACTCACAAAATAAGTAGAAATGTTCCCTAAATCCATCTTCTCCAGGCAAGCTCAGAGCAAATTTTACATTTTTCTAGAAGAAAAACGGTCCAGTCCCAATAGCCTTGAAAAGTAGTACCTTCCTCTAACCCTGAAGAGGCATGCTGCCTATGAAGATTTCCTGCAAGGGAGCTGAGTTTCACACTTAGATCAGGAGGCAAATTTTACACACTTTCCATCACCCCGGAGCTTTCTTGGCAAGCATTAAAGCTGGTGTCTCCAGTCATGTTTAAAGTTTTTCTAAGACTTCATTTAGAAGTCAGCCTCATTTCTCTTCAGATGTTATTCAAGGCCAATCATAATCTGTAGTCCAACATTTCTCCCCCATGCTATTTTAGATCTTCTTGTTTGAAACAAGGACTTATTTTATTTTCTTTAATACCTCTCTTGTTCTTGCTGTTCGGATCCTTCCTGGAGCTGTTCGCTTTGCCACATCCCAATTTAACACTGGGGAAATGAGATTGATGCCACAAACAGAAAATTATGGAGATGAAACTCTTTTTAGGGATGGATTTACAAGGAGTAGGAGTTGGAGATGCTTGAAACAAGAAAATAAAGGATGACAAACACTGACATAAATGCTCGTAGTAAATTAACAGTAAAGAAGGTATAAAGAAGATAGAGACAAGAGATGAAGGAGAGCTGGTTCCAAATAATTCTTGCAAGGTTTCATAGAAGGGATGGCAAATTATTCAAATCAATATGGGATGTGATTATCACTGTAGGTTTTGAGAAAATGCTAATATTCTGTTGGCATGCTCTCCAGGCCTGGGGATGGTTCTCTGATTTCCACATGAGTAGCAATCCAGGGAGTTTGTGAACTAGCTGTCAGGATGTATACAGCTCCTTCCCCACCTGGGAGAGGCCCCCTGGACAGCCTCTACTGGAGTCATTATCTTGTCACTAATTCTTAAAAGTCACATGAATCAAGAAGCTACGAAAAGTATTGAAACGTCCTTTGAACAATCTTTCAAGTCTAAATATGCAAATATGTATTTGTGTGTGTGTGTGTGTGTGGGAGAGAGAGAGAGAGAGAGAGAGATAGGGATTTAACTCAGGAGTGATCTACCATTGAGCTACACCCCCAGCCCTTGTTATTTTATTTTGAAACAGGGCCTCGCTAAGTAGCTGGTTTCAAACTTCCAGTCTTCCTTTCTCAGCCTCCTATTCCCCCAGTCTCTGGCCTGACAGTCACCATTCTAAGATCCTTGAGCATGGTTGTCATTTTTTGTTTACCTTGCATTGACCAGTCCATAATGGCTTGATTTTTGATGATCCCTCTGGGATCTTAAGTTAAGTAAAACATGTGAAGACACTTGCAGAACAATCTTAGCATAGATCCATTTGAGATTGTTGTAATCTTTCTCTGGCTTTGGCTTTGCGCTACCCACTCCATAGCAGTCATATCCAGTTTTTCAAAAGCATTCAACTGAGTTTTCACAGAAACAACCCTCTTGGCACATTTGTTTTTCGTAGGGGTTGCATAATATTTCATTATTGCTATAGCTTGGTTTTCGAATGGCCCCCGAAGGCCTGTGTATTAAAGGTTTTGTCCCCAACTCATAATGCTATTGGGAAATGGAACCCAGAGACCATAGACTGAAACTTCTAATACTTGGAGCCGAAATATAACTTTCCTAGTGTGGGGGACTAGAGGGAGCACAGGCCAGCGGCGGAAGGAGTCACAGATATGCGCTAATCCAATGCAGCTGGAAGGAAGACACATACTGTGCAGCAGTGAAAGAGCACACATCTCTGGCAGCCAGAATTGTGTCAGGTTAAGACTAGGAAAAACACAATGCGCATGCGCAAGTCACGCTGCCGCGACCGTGCGCCAAACATGCATGCGCACATCTGTGCCAAGGACGTACCACGCATGCACACGTCACGCTGACGTGAACATGCGCCATTTTGTCAGGAACCCTATATAAGAGGCAGCCTTCACCCCCATAAGCTGCTGTTTGTTCTCCTCCAGATGGCAGCTCTGGGAAGCTCACTGTCTGTAACCACAGCTGGCTCCTGACAAGTGTTTTTAAGTTGATTATCTCAGGTACTGGGTGATTAAAGAAGCAGAAAGCTGATTATATTGCGCAAATAGATATAATGAGCATCCAGGTCTGAGATCAGACAAGACAGCATTGCGTGCATTCCTTTGGCCTTGAACATCCCTTGTGTGCAAGCTCTGTTTGCTTTAGAAGGCGGCTTCATCTGTGTTTGTGTTGCTATCTCAGGATACCTGAGGCTGGATGGTTTACGAGGAAAAGGGGCTCACAGTTCTATCCAAGATTGGGCGAGTGTATCTGGTCAGCTTCTGATGAAAGTCTCATGCTGAGTCATTTCATGAAAAGCAGAAAGAGGAAGCAGAAGCAAGTGAAAGGAGTGACGCATAAGAGAGACTAGAGGCACCAGGCTCACGTTAGCACACCCACTTTAGAAGGAACTAATCCCATACTATTAGGACTCATTCCCTCGGGACCTAGTTCAGTCTCCAGAAAACTAACCCAGTCTCTGGAGAAAATTTAAACCATTCATGAGGGCTGTGCGCCCATGACTCAGTCACCTCTCCAAGCCCCGACACTGCTGCAACGGAGGCTTAAACCTCAACGTGAGCTTTGATGGGCACGAGCCATGTTCAAACCAGAGCAGGAAGTAGCAAGGGGAATGTGTTATTCTTGGCTCCAGCACATGAAGGTTGGGAACAAGCACTGCTACTGTACCAAGGAAGCTGCACTGGGGCAGGCACCAGGCACAGCTCTGAGCACCGAGGCAGACTTGTGGAGCTTCCGAAAATGTTGCACTGCTAAAGAGTAGTAGGGAGAGCTGCAGATTATGAGGATGATGGTGGGTACCCGAGAAGCTAGGGAAATGTCACCAAGCAGGATATGCAAGAATATGAGCAACGGGATTTTTTGGTGGGGCCAGGCAGGTTATACAGTTTGAAAGTTATTTGGATTTGAAACAAAAGAACTACATCTTGTTATTGTGAGTTTTAGCGCAAAGATTCAACAAGTTACTAGAACAATCACTTCTAAATTAATCTTTCTTGCTTGTTTCTCATGGAAGAACTCCACTATTGAGTAAAAGCAAATCGAGCAATGTGTTCTCTTTTTTTTCTTTACCATAGCTGTTTTTAAAAATGATGTGTAAAGTGTAACTATTAACTCAGTTAAATTTTCTTATATATGAGATTTGTCGATCATTTCAGAAGGTAAAGAGATGTTACAATTAAAAGGAACTGTTAGGTAAGTTTCTTCCATGTACATAATATATTTCTTGTATTTCCAATAATCTCTGTCTCTTCTTTTCTTCAACAATAAATGATAGATAATGCTTCTTATTCCACATTCTCGACTTCAGAAAGTTTATTCAAAGTGAAGTTGGAGCAGGTAAGTGCCCATCTTTTCAGAGTTTATCATCCAACACCTCCAGTTAGTTCACCACTGCTGTTTTGGTATTAATTGTTTAACTCATAAACTTTTGGTTAACTTAAATTACCCTCTTTCTTCATAGGACTCATTTATTCACTAGTATCCTCAAACAGAAAAAAAAAAAAAAAAAACAGACTAAAGTAAAACTTGAATCCAAATCCATCCATTTTCTTCTTGCTAAATATAAATGAATGTTTTTAAATCCAACCTTCTCATGTCAACATCATGTCCAAATCTCATCCCTCTCAGCCCTCCAACTATTTTCTTTTTTAATGATTCAAGCCATGATATCCATGGAGGCTTGGTTCCAGGAACCATATCCGCAGGATACCAGAATCCTTGGGTGCTCAAGTCCTTTATATAAAATTGTGCACTATATGCTCATAACCTAGGCACATCTTCTTATATACTTTTCTTTATCCTGGGGATTGAACCCAGGGGCATTCTAGTTCTGAACTATACCTCCAGCCCTTTTTTATATTTTATTTTGAAATAAGGTCTAGCTAAGGTGCTGAAGCTGGCCTTGAACCTTCAATCATCCTGTCTCAGACTCCCAAGCACTGAGATCCTAGGGTGCTCCAGTGAACCCAGGTCTCCTATGTACTTTAAATCATCTCTACATGATTTATAATACTTAATACAATGGAAATGCTATAGAAAGGTGTCATACTGTTTAGGGGAAAATGACAAGAAAAAAAGTCTGTACATGTTTAGTACAGATGGAATTTTTAAAAATACTTTCTATCTGCAGTTGGCTGAACCCATTGATGTGGAACTCACAGATACAAGGGCCAGCTGTACTCACCCAGTGGCCTGAGCTAACAATTCAAGAGGAGTCTTTGTGAAGAGCTGGGGAAGGCAGTAGGAGAGAATGGACTCTGTTCAGTGGGGACTGCTGCCTTCTGCTCTGGATCCCCACCCTCACTTCAGAGGACCAAGGCTCATCTCCCTTCTCTGGTTCCTACTGATGGCTCATGGTCACTTTCTCAGCCTGCAAAATCTCCTCTCCAATCCATTCTCTCTATTGTGGCCAGATTCATGATTGTGAACCACTTATCTATAATAGTTCCCCTCCTTCTTCAGAATCCTGAGATGACCCCATACTGCATCCAAGACTAGGGCTGTAATATGGCCTTCCCCTCTATCTCCCATCACTTTCCCTGTACCACCCCCCATTGACCTCCCTCCATTCACCTGGGTCATTCAGACCCCTCCCCAACTTGTTGTTGACCTTCAGACCTCTCTATCACACTTTCCCCGTTTCTAGGAAGGCTGTTTTCCCTCTCCCCCACCCCACCCTTTCTCCTTCTATTCCACCTCAGATACCCAGCCCAAATGTCACCACATCACCTCTCCATTGAAGAACTGGATTAATTCTCCAAGGAAAAATTAACTGCTTTGTCCTCTAGGTCTCCAAAGCATTCCATCAATAATGACCAGCAGAACTTTTATCAGGTAGAATGGAGAGTGTCTACTCTCATCAAAAACGAACTTGTCTTCATACTCACCTGGAACATGGTAGTAGCCAATCAATGTCTGTTAAGTGAATGGTTGAGCTTAATAAAAAAACAAATGAGTAAATGCAGTTTCATCTGTAGACAACAGCTGTGTCCAGTAAAGCTGATTTGGGAGTTATTTGTAAGTGTGAATGACACAATCTCTCTCTCCCTTGTACTTACTTGTGTGTCCATAGCAGAAGGCCTTGCTCTGGTGGATGAACCTTGGACTTCACTCTGAAGCCTGTTAGTTGGGTAAGTGATGTCTAATATATGAAAAGTTAAACACATGCAAGACTAAAGAAATCACCAAGTGAGTCTCTACATACCCAATCCCCATAGCAGACCCACAAATACTTTCTTTTTTTCTTTTTGCAGTGCTGGAGACTAAACCCAGGGCTTTGTACATGCTAGACAAGTGTTCTACTGCCAAGCTACACTCCCAAGGCCCTAAAAATATTATATTTTTGTATAATATGTAATATATACAGTATATACATACATGTGCACACATATACTTTACTTGGGATTGAAATCAGGGGCATCCACTTTTAAGCTACACTCCTAGTCCTTTTTAATTTTTACTTTGTAACAGGGTCTTGCTAAGTTGCTGAAGCTGACTTCAAACTGGCAATTTTCTGTCTCAGCTTCCCAAATATTAGGATTACAGGCACATGCCACCATACCTGGCTCATATGCTATAGTTTCAACAAGATCCCAGTTGTACTCACATACAACTTAATTCCATTTCACAAACTAATATTTGGGAGCAAATGAGCTACCCACTCAGAAATATTTCACAGATGATGAATGGAAGAATGAGGAAAATACTCATGGGAGAAGGGTTACTGAAGACCATATTCATGGTTTTTGAAGAATGGGCGGGATGTGTTGGATGAGATGAAGAACAGGGACTGCACTTTAGCTAGGATGGGCTTCATGGTAAAGATCTGGTGGCAGGAAGAAGCACCAGGAACACAACCACCAGCAAGTCCTCTTCTTTGGCAGAGCGGGAGGCGGTTGATGAAGACATGGCTGAGATTGTGAGTTGGAGCCACATTTTTTTCCAGACCCTGCAAAAACAAAGTCATCAATAGTTTTAAGCAGGGGAGGTATGTGGATGACCAAGGTGTTCTTCTAGGGAGTTTCCAAGCTGGGTGTTGGATAACATGGTAGCTAAAAAGTGCTAAGAGCAGAGATACCAGCAAAAATACTGCTGCAATCAAGACTTGAAATACTGGTTGCCTGGGGTAGAGTGTGACAGTAAGTGAATGGGAGAAGGCAAGAGCAGCAAGGGAGTTAAGCAAGGGAGGCTAAGACCCAGCGAGTTGTAAAGTCGCCATGTGGCAAAGGAACAGGAGAAAGAAAAAAAAAAACTAGGATCCTGAGGGAGGGAAGAATGATTAGACTGCCTTTTTTTTTTTAAACTAACCTATACCTTGGATTCAAATGTTTAGGGAACCGGGTAGTTGTAGAAAGAGGAAGTTTGGTTTGTGGCTGTTTGGGGTCTAATAAGAAAGCCTAACCAAGAGGAAGTGCAGGACCTGAGCTTTGAAAAGAAGAACATGCTAAAAATAACAAACATGGAATCATGGTAGAAATAATAGCTAAGGCTGTGGGATGGTTGGTTTAAGGTTTCTGAGGGAGGACCCGTGGAGAGAAAGGACAGAACCATCAAACAGAGACATTAGGAAGAGGCAAAGAGAAACCCTAAAAATGTTAGCATAGGGCTAGGGGTAGCTCCATGGCAAAGTATTAGCCTAGCAGGAGTGAAGCCCTGGGTTCTGTCCCTTGTACCCCCAAAATGCCAGTGTGACCACCAGAGGGACATAATTTCAAACCAAGAATGGAGAACATTCCAAGGACCAAGTTGAATGCTGAGTACAAATAAGAAAAGGCTGGTTTGAAAACAGGTATCCCAGATGATCTTCATATCTGTAGGGTCAGGGTGAGATTGGAGGGTGGACAATATGCAGGTTAGTCATGGAACAATTCCTTCTGGGAAAAGAGACAGGCGAGCCCTGTGGAGGTGCAACCTAGGTTCATGAAGGAAAGCAAGGGCTCTGCAGCTGATGGCAGAGTCTGGGGAGTCTGTGCTGGGGAACACGGATGGGGGGTGACAAGGACTCTGTGGGAGGAGCATCATGAGTCACCTAATGCCTGTGAGGAAGGACACAAACACCTGGCCATTCCCCAAAACAACGTTTTTCAGCACCAGTGGGCCCGGGTAGAGTTCAGTATTGTCAGCCTCCAGCCTGCAAATCAGGGTGCACTCAGAGCACAAGCACAGGCCACTGCGCCTCTTGGTCATTGGGCCAGGTGTTGCTGTTGATCTGGGAGGTTTGGGGGGCTCCCTGGACACCTTGCCTCAGGGATCCTGTAGCTTCTTCAGTGCCTCTCAATGCCTGCAAAAGACAGGGGAAAGAAGGGAGAAACAGCTAATCACAACCTTGGTGATATTTTCATGTCTTAACAACTGAGCCCAATCTCTTGTTGCAAATAGCATTTTACTGTCATAAGCATGCATATCTCAGTCTCCTGGGGGAGGGGAAGTGGCACATAACAGGGAAACTGTCAGAGAGGCCAGGAAAGAACCCCAGGGAGAGCCAGGAGGGAGGAGAATGGGTGAATGCTGCTACTCTAGCAACGTGTTCCTGCCCTTTACCAGGAACTAGGACACCTCCAGTAGGTCAGTTTAGCGCTCTGCAGCTTATCTTTCTCATCTGTAAAGGGATAAGACCACCATGCACTTTGTAGGGTCATTGTAGGGTCAAGTAAGTGGCTCAACACCAAGAGTTTAGCAGAGAGAGGCAAGTCGGTTGTGTAAGCGCAGTAGCAGCAATGGGAGTGTTAGCTAGGACCTTACCTCTGCAAAGGAGCGTCTGCTGCTCTTGTCATGAAGAACTGTCTGGTCACATGTCTCTGCCCATTGAGAATGTGGAGTAGACTCCACAAGGAGCAGAGACCAGGATCTCTTGGAAACTGCGGTATCCTCAGAACCTACCACTGTCCTTGGAACGTTATAATCAACAAAAATATATTTGTGGAATATGTGCAGGGGTAGGGAGGATGGATGGATGGATGAGTGGAGGGAGGAAGAGAGGAAGGAGTGAAGGAATGGAGGACAGGAGGGAGGGCTACAAAGAAATGGGTGGAAAGAGATATATACTGAGGGAGAGAAGGAGGAAGAGTTGCTATAAGCCCATCTCTGTGTGTGTTGGTGTGTGTATGTGTGTGTGTGTGTGTGTGTGTGTGTGTGTGTGTGTGTGTAATTGGGGATTGAACTCAGGGGCATTCTACTGAACTACACCCCAGTCCTATTTTTTTTTTTTTGAAACAGTGTCTCACTAAGTTGCAGAGGTCCTCACTAAATTGCTGAGGCTGGCCATGAATCTGTGATCTTCCTGTTTCAACCTCCCAAGTACTGAAATTACAAGTATGTGCCACCATCCACCATGCCCAGCATCTAAGCTTCTTCCTTTTTTTTTTTTTTTTTTTTTTTTTTGTGGTACTGAAGATTGAATCCAGGGATATTCTACCTCCAAGTTACACTGCCAGTCCCATTTTTATTCTTTATTTTGAAACACGGTGTCACTAAATTGCAGAGGGCCTCATGAAGTAGCTGAGGCTGGCCGTGAACCCCGGTCCTCCGGTCTCAGCCTCCTGAGTACTGGGATTACAAGCGTGCATCACCACACCTGGCTAGCTTCTTTGTTTCTTAAATCATGTAGCAGATGATGCTGGAGTTGATTTTGTTTTACCACAAAACATGTTTTGCAAAAGTGAACAAAAAAGAAAGTGTTTGGTATTTGGAGTTGACCTGTACTCTGTCCTAATTTCCAGGTGAACTATTGCTCTCCACTGGGTAGCCATTTAGATGCAGTACACAGGCCAACCTGAGCCCCTCCTCCCTGCCCTCCTCAGACTTAATACCTTGGCTTCACTCACTTGTCCTTCTGTGAGAAGCCATGTGATTGGCCAGCCTTACTTTTCAGCTTGGCTTCTCATTGGCAGCTTGCAGTTTCCAGGGGCGACAGCACAGCATGGGATGAGGGGACAGCCTGCCTTTTACCTTCCTGTAAATTCTCGCTTAATGGTTTCCAATAGCATTTTTCCTCCAGTGATTATTCTATTACTCTTTCCTAAATACAGTTTTCCACAACTGAACTGAAAACACTTGCTTTTTCAATGGATGAATGAAAGCAAAGAAATGCCACCTGTTACTGCATAAACAAAGAAGGTGCTAGAAAAATGTGCCCCACTGTCTTCTTCTTGCCCTCGATTTGGAGTTTTTCTGACTGGCTTTCCATGCTGCCATCATAGAGTCTACTTGCCTGGCTCTGCTGGCTTTTGCTCTCAACCATTTGCAAAAGCCTTACCAGCTTTGCATCCCTGAGGGTCCTATGGAGAAGTAGCAAAGAGGAGCTGAACTGGGAAGCCAGACTTGACATTGGGAAGCTGTCTGACCTCTCCAAGTCTACTCTCAAGTTCCACATGTGAAAAAATGTATGCAGTAAACCTCAGGCCTCCTAGGTGCCTGGAGAATTGTATAGGAGGAGGGTGCATTTGGGGAAAGTACCCAGGAAGCAGTGGGACTCAAGAAATAAGAGATGAATCTGGGTCTGAGCTGAACAACTTGCTCCTAATCACCCCAAACTGTCCACAGAACACTCTCCTTGGCCAAGAGTAGCATCAGAACCCAAAAGCACACACCAAGCATCCGTTAATTATATCATTGATTTGTCTGGCCCTCCAGCAATTATTATACAAAAATAAAAAGATTCAAAAACAAGCCAGCCCATGCCTCAGACACCAAGTAGGGGGTGGTGTCCAAAATCCTGAACTATCAATCCAGTATCCTGCTCTGTATAGATGAAGCATGTGCCCACAAGAATTACTAATTAAAAATCTCAAAATTCAATAAAAGCACTTAACAGAGAAACTCCGCTGGTATAATGGCTTTTATACGGGAGGCATCTCAGCATCTTGGTCATCCGTCAATGAGCTTTAGGCTTGTCACTGTGATAATCAATTACCTCTGTACTAACAACACTGCCATCGCCATCATCAGTAAACGTACACTAAGGCATCTACTGAATCCACGGTGCTCCTAAGAGGAACAACTACAGTATGATGGGAGAAGGAGATTTTTTTAAAGCCCTGATAATAAACCACATAACAAGGTAACTTTCACTATAGAGCAGGGCATCAACTGCCACGTCTTTGCAAAAATGAAGCCAAGAATATATGAGGCATCTGTAGAATCCCAGGACGACGAATAACTTAGGGAACACCAGATTCCACTCCTCCAAGTCAAAACCAAACCCCCAAGGAGGAAGCCTGGGTAATGGCACCCTGGCTTTGCAGAGATGCAAAGACCTCAGCAAACCACACCAAGATAATGTCATTCTCTAGATGAAGCAAATTAACTCTGTCCTGCTCCCAGGCTCCTCACTAACTGTCTTTGAAAAAAGAAATGCTTTCCAATTCCAGAATTGGTACAAACCCATGGGCAACCTCAGTGGTTCCAACAAGAGTCTATGGTTTCCAATTCTTCCTCCAACCGACAGCCCACGTTTTCCTTCTGCACACAGATTGAAATGCTGCTTGGGTGTTTCACAGAAAGTGATATCCTTTCTGAAGAGTTGTGGGGCCCAAGTGTAGCATTTGTGTAAATCAAAAATTATTTTACTTTGCCTAGGCTGGTAGCTAACTCTGTCTGGCTTGGACTATCAATACAGCACCAGAAACAACCCACAGAAGCTCCAGTGTTTCTGACACTCAATATAGTGAGAGTCCTCAGACAAAGGCAGCATCATGGAATCAACTATGTCAAGCCAGTCTCAACCTACATGTCACATGCGGTTACTACCGGAAGGCTTGCTGTTTCAGGAGAGGGCAAAATGCCAGGGAAAGTGGGGTCCCCCTGACTGACAGTGGGGAGCAAATGTTCTCAGGTGAATCTCATGCTTACAGAAGCACTGTGAGAACCATCTTTTATTTCAAATCGAAGATTATTTCAATAAGGTGGACCTATTCTAATAGTCTCTTTTCTGTGCTCAAGCTAAACAAATCAACATGTCTCTCCTACCAGGTGTTTTGGTCAGTTTTTTTTTTTTTGTTTTGTTTTTTTTTTTTTTTTTTTTTGTGACCCAAATACCTATCAAGTACAACTTAAAGGAAGAAAGGTTTCCTTCAGAGCTCACAATTTCAGAGGTGAGCCAGCCTGCGGCAGGAATGCCTCGGTAGTGGCACTTTAGGGCATTGTGGAAGAGGAAGAGCCATCCTCAGCCCATGGCGGTGGGAAGTGGAGAGAGAGGGGAAGTGTCCAGGGACACAGTCCCCAGTGATCTACTCCGCTACCCCGTGCTGCCGCCCACCCTGGCTGCACCAACACAAGACCTTCTATGGGATCATCTTATATGCAAACCACGATCCATGTTTTTCTGAAACTCTTCAAAATTCAATCAACACAAAGAGTCATAAACTGATTTTCTTAAAAAAAAAAAAAGACTTAAAGGCAAAATGTATTTATTTGTTACCATAATAACTAACTTAGCTTTGAAATCTGGAAATGTCATTATGATTTCAATTATTTACGTGGTACTTATTCTGAAAAAAAAAAAAAGAAAACTAATGAATGAATCTCTTCATTCCATACCCCTGAACTGTAGTTCACAACGATTCATGGATGTGCCCTGCTCTGTTGCTCTATCACCTCACTGCATGAGCTAGAGGTTGTCTGAGGCCCCTCCTGTGACCTCGGGTTAATAGGAATCCAGGCCCATGTGCTGCAACTTTGGTGTCCACAGTTCTGTTCTGGTGGGACCAGAATTGCCTTGACAATTACAGACAAGTGCAGGGCAGCTGGAGGGATGGGGGACCATCATGACGTCTAATTCCTGAAGCCTGTGACCCATCAGTGCTGTAGAAGGCAGCCTTGCTAAAACTGGAATAATATGGTGCTCTTTGCTAATAACCCTGAGAACTCCAGGAGTTAATGGCACTATACTTTTCAAATGCAAAAAAAAAAAAAAAAAAAAAAAAAAAAAAAAAAAAAAAAAAAAAAAAAAGATTAGAACTTACTACATACTCTTTTGTATTTGATATGGGCTTGTAGTTACACTACACTCTTCAATACGATGGCCGCTAGCCACCATGTGCCTCTTGCACGTGACTACATGAAATTAAGATGTGTTACAAATATAAAATGCACAGCACATTTCAAATAGGACAAAAATAGTTTAAAATGTCTCATTAAACTGTTTTATATGGAGTGCATGTTGAGATAATCGCTTGAATATATTGCATTACACCAAATGTGTTATTATAATTAATTTGACCTCTTTCTTTTTTGCTTTTTATAATGTGTCATGGAAAATTTTAAATTATATATGAGTTGCATTATATTTCTACTGAAGAGTGCTAGTCTGAATGGTCCATCTCCTCAGAAAAAGATAAATTTACACATATATCATGAATAGCTCTGAGTTCTGTGATATCAGGAAAAGAAATTAGCAAATGAGCATATTACTAAATGCACAATAGTTAATAATTACTATTTGAAAAAAGCAATGTGTGTGTGTCTCTCTTGCATGCCAGACATGGCTAGGTGTTTCAGATAAATGATCTTGGTTGATCATCTCATGTCAATCAGGGGTCAGAGAAGTGAAACTATTAGAAAATGCACTTGTCTTCAGTAGTCCCCTCTTCTGTAGGTTTTAGCTTTTCATGGTCTCAGTTATCTATGGTCATTAGCTGCCTGAAAATACTAATATTTGTTTCAACTCTTTCAAGAGGCCATGACTTTTTATTACAGAGCACTGTCATGCTGTTCTATTTTATTAGTGAATGTTCTTAATCTGTAATTGTACCTCGTTCATAAATTATACTTTAACATGGGTATACGGAAGACAGGAAGCTGGTGAGGAAGTGTTTGGGAAAGTTTATGGTTACGATTCGTAGGCTTTTCCCACTGCCCCTCAGGGGCTCCAAAATAAAGACATCCTTTGAAATAGGTGTAGGCCCTCTGCCAGGAAGCTTTTGCTGAAGGAGAGAAGTTTGTCCTCTTGAAGAATTCATCTCTGACTATTCCTATGCCAAGTGTGTCACATTCGGGGTCTTCTCATGGAATTCTTAGAAACTCAGCTATGAAAAGGTGTAATGCACAAGTGAAGAAAATAAGATGCAGAAAAGTTATTGAATCCTTAGAAGTTATGGATTCCCTTAGTAGGGGCATGAACAGGGGCGGAATGACAGAGAGGTCAGGGCATGTGCCAGCCATTGGTCTTGTCCACAAGACCAATGGGAAAAGCCATTTGCAGTGTGACAGAGCTATTGAAAGGGCTCTGAATATAGCACAGAAATTTAAAAATGGAAAACATACAAGGATATATTTGACTTGATATACTAGCACATCTTTCTAAAGATAGGAAATTAAAACCTATATCCAAGGAATCAGAGTCCCCCTCTACCCTACCTCCTGGAGGCCTGGGACGGTTGACTGACATTTCATGGTTGAACCCAGTGGTCTGGGAAGAAGACTGCCCATGACTTCCCGGCTTGATCCCTACAAACCCTGCTTGCCCATGCCTGCTCACAAAAGCACCCCAGGACATCCCCTCTGGAGACCCCTGCCCGCCCTTGCTTCTTCCCACGCTAGGCCAGGCACAACCCCATCTGTGAGGCAGGCAGCTAGATGGCAGAGGTGGGAGCCCAGGGCAGAACAACCAACCAAGCAGGTACAAGATGGGAAGTGGTCCAGCAAAGGCTGGGAAAGGCCCTTGCCCCAGGGATAAGACATCCGTCAACTCTTCCTTGACCTCGTCATTGATCCTCGCCTGCACAGCTGTGCTTTGGGGAGCAAGGAGGTGTGAAGTGATAACCAGTGTAACCACAGGTGTGTCTCACAAGTTATCAGCTTGGGTTTCAGGCATGCCCTTGACATTACCCCTAGGTTCAGCCTATGACACATGCTACTCAGAAAGGAGGCTGAGGCAAGAGGATCACAAGTTCGAGTTCAAGGTCAGCCTGGGCAACCTTAGTGAGACCCTGTATCAAAATAAAAATATAAAAAGGGCTGGGGTATAGCTCAGTGGTAGAATACCCCTGCATTCAATCCCTAGTAATACACACACACACACACACACACACACACACACACACACACACACACACACACAGTTAAGCTTTGTTGGTCCAGAAGAATAAAGACTAAAAAGAAATAAGGAAGTTCTAATGGTCCAAAGAAGGAAGGGACTTCTCAAAAACAAATAATCTTGCTTCCTAGGAATGTAAACCCATTGTCTCTAATCTTCTAACTTGCTTTTATTATGAAAATTGTATTTCTAGAGAATATCTTATGGTTTACTCTGTAAGTATTTTTGAGAAATAAATTCACTGTGTGTATATTTATCTTTAAAAATATACACATATACAGTCAGACACGTATCCAAGGTGCTTCTTCTTATTATATAACATGTATTATTGAATAACTTATGTCCATAAAACCTTAGCCCTTTTGAAAACCAGAGGCTTTATTCCCTGAAAAGAAACTCTGCTTGTATAAAAACGGTGTTGTACTTGATTATTTTCATAAATATTAGAACAAAATTGGCTACTCCCTCAAGCAGTGTAAATATTTAAAGAAATTTCAGTCTGACCAATGTTTGCTTGCAAAGTGGCCACAAAACACATTTGTTAAAAGCAGCTCAAGAAAGGAAATGACCCCTTTCAGAGAGCAGGCATTTATCACTGCTCAGAAACAATGGCATTTAAGGTCTCTTTACTCCATGGTCAAAATCAAGTAGGAGTCCTATGTTGTAGCAATAAACAAAAACCTCACTTTCCAGAGAAATAGGTAATATCCTATAAGCTGAAATTCTACATCCCCCTGCTGGATTTTCTGGTTTATGAGATTATTTTTAGCAATATAGAAGAAAAAACTGAGACCTTCTGTAGGCCAGAGATGTTGTCAATTGTTCTATTAGAGTCTCTGCACTTCTGCTCAAACTGCAGAATGAGCATATGGCCACAGCAGGAAGTCGGGAACCAAAGACGCAATTTCTGAAGGCAGCTTTCCATGAGTCTGTGTACTACCATGGTATTTAGAAGGTGAATATTTGTTAATGAAGATATATATACATATGTATATATATATATATGTTATATAGGTTTTGTATATATATATTATATAGGTTATATATATATCCTTTTCTGATATATATCTGACAGAATATATATCACATATATATGTATACACACATGCACACACATACATATATAATGAAAAGACAAGCCATACACTGAGCAAAAATATTCATAATAGATATATCTAATAGAATACATACACATATGTATATATGTATAGTATAAATCACATATATGTATATATACATAATAGATACACATATATTGCATATATATGATAGATGTATATATACTATATAATATAGCATAGGATATATATAATACATATGTGATGCATATCTTACATATTCTCTCAGATATATCTATTGCAAATACATTCTCCCAGGATGTGGCTTGCCTTTTCACTTTTTTAATAATATCTTTACATGAGTAGACACTTTTAATTGTGATGGTGTTCAATTTATTATTTCTTTTTTTTAAAAATTTTTATTTTAGAGACAAGGCCTCATTATATTGTCCAGGTTAGCCTCAAAATTCTTGAGCTCAGCCGGGCGTGGTGGCGCACGCTTGTAATCCCAGCATTTGGGAGGCTGAGACCAGAGGATCCGGGTTCGCGGCCAGCCTCAGCTACCTAGTGAGGCACTCTGCAACTTAGTGAGACTCAGTTTCAAAATAAAGAATAAAAAATAGGGCTGGGGGTATAGCTCGGAGGTAGAATGCCCCTGAGTTCAATCCCTGGTACCGCCAAAAAAAAAAAAAAAAAAAAAAAAATTCTTGAGCTCAAGTAATCCTCCTGTCTCAGATTCCTGAGTAGTGTCATTTGTCATTTCTTTAAATAATCAGTGCATTTAGTGTCTGTAGACACAGAAAAAGAGGATGATCCCTACCCAGGAAGGATCATAGCAGAAAACTCTACAAAAAAAAGACATATTAGCAATAGAAAAGCACAACAGATTTGTTTGATCAGAGTCTTGCACGACACAGGAGCCTTCAGACCCCAAAACCCAGGGTAAACCATCCATGTTCACGGTTAGGTTCAGTGAGGCATGAATAGCTGTGTAGACATAAGACTGGATAGAGAGGGCATGAAACGCTGGTGACAGATGGCGCACGGAGGGCAAGCCCAGGGAGCCTGTCTCTTCAGGTCCTTCCTGGCCTCTTGTGCCTCATCCCTTCCTTCTCTTTGGGGTGGGACACCTTCTGGAATGAGGGTCTTATGACCCACAATCAAACAAGGTAGGTCAGAGGACTGCTTCACAGCCAGTTCTTACACAGAAAGCCAGGGAGGGTTGAGTCATATTTTTAGGTTTTATGGCTGGCTTTGGGGAAAAAGTGCTCTGGTTTCTTTGATCCACTTTGGAGAAAAGAAATTCTAGTTTCCATAGCTTTCCTTAGGGGAAAAAGAAAGAGTGAGAGATGGGAGGGCCGGAAAAGTCAGAGAGAGACTGCTTCTGAAGGCTTCATTTGCGGCATTATTTTCTTTCTTTCTTTCTGTTTTTTTCTTTTGGTGCTGGGGATGGAACCCAGGGCCTCTGCATGCTAAGCATGCCTCCAACCCCTATGGTGTTATTTTCCGAGTCCCAACACGTCTTATCTTTCCCAAGGTTATGCAGACAGTCTACATTTTTCCTTAAGACTTTATAGTTTTATCTTTTATTTATACCATAATCAATTTTAAATCACTTTTTATATATGTCTCCCAATGTTCTGGCTTTTGTGTGTGGGTAGGTGGATGACCTTCTTCCCTCATTGAGTTGCATTCCTATCTTTGCTGCAAATCAAGGAAGACATATGTGTAGATCTATGCGTACTCTACTTTGTCCCACTGATACGTGTGTGTATTATTATGCTAGTGCTACTTAGGTTTCTAATCACAGCAAATCATGCACAGATGTGTAACAACGGCTAAACTCTGGGCTTACTTACTCTTGTTCTTATCCATGTTAGCTCTTTGTTCCATCTTGTTGCTAGGAATGAACACACTCATAAGTTTCTTCTTATCCAGGAAGAGCTATAATTTGATTAATCTAGATTTCTTTGTGTCCCCCGCTGTCTGTTGCGCTTACACACGATGACCACCGTATCTCTGATATTACAGTGTATCTGGTTTTTGCTCTTCGTTACTGTGAAGATAATGCTTGTTGTTACTCCCTTCCTTCTGACTAAAAGCCAAAGTCCACGCGGTAATCATATTTAAGAGGTGCAATTCTCATGAGTCGACAGACGGCTCTCCATGGTGGCAGAGGAAAGCAAACAGCGCTCCTCCATGCAGGTGCATCCTGAGAATTATATTTCTTTCTCCAAAGCCCCAAAATATGCCCTTATTTTATCTTCTAGAAGTACAGCATTAGACACAAGCTGAATAGCTAATGGAAATCTGCCCGGGAGCATTTATACTCATCTATGATGTTAGACCAGAATCCAGAGCCCAGCAAATAAACTAAGAAGAATCTGTATTTCCTAACTGGAATGCAGTATTCTCATTTGGCATTTGCATAAAGAAACACGAAGCAGAGCAAACAACCAACCCTGCGGCATTCCCCTCAATGGTCTGTCCTTTTCCTAAGAGCTGCAACACACCTGAAATCCTGCTTCAACCAAACACATAAGGGAAAAGTTCCAGATGTCATGAAGGACGCAGAAGGGAACCTTTCTCCTTCAAGAGCCACATGGAATCAAGACAACAGTACACGTACACACATATATGTATATACATAAACACAATACATAGACATAGACATTGCTTGGTCTTTCGTATGATGATAGAATAGACATCTTTGTCCAAGGTGCTGAACCATCATTCATTCTCTTCCTTACAGCTGAGACTGGAAGATCTGGGTTCTCGGCCAGCCTCAGCTACCTAGTGAGGCACTCTGCAACTTAGTGAGACCCTGTTTCAAAATAAAGAATAAAAAATAGGGCTGGGGGTATAGCTTGGAGGTAGTATGCCCCTGGGTTCAATCCCCAGTACCGCAAAAAAAAAAAAAAAAAGAAGTCTTGCTTTGGTCACACGCTTGTTTTGCAAATAGAAAGTGGTAAAGGTGTAGAAGGAAAAACTCTGCCAGAGAGAAGAGAGTGAAGACCATAAAGATAACTATAGAAAGAGTCAGCAGAGTTGGAAATGGGGGAAATCTCAAAAACAGCAAGGGAGAGAGACACAAACACGGACAAAGGGTGTGGTACAGCCTAATTTAATAATTTCCAAATTACCAAGGTGTGACAGGACTTGGGGGTGAGTGTGCCAAGAAGTCTCCATTGGACAAGGCTATCCCTGGGACGCCTAACGTGACCCCAGTCAACGCTGAGCTCCAAATCCAGTTGACCCTTCTTGACTGTGGATCATCCACAGGTTCAATCAAGGGCTAACTGGAAATATCAAGGGAGAAACAATGAAAAATAACAACAATAAATGATACGAATCAGCTCCCTGGCTGGCTCACTATTCACATAGCAGTTCCATTGTGTTAGGTACTTTAAACCATCTTAAAGTGTACAGCAGGATGCATGGAGGTGCTTTGTGAACACTGTAGAGACACTTGCGTGTCCACACACCTGGGTATGTGCAAGAGTTCTGGAAGCGATCCTCCCAGGATACTGAGGGATGGCCACTATACATGGTCTCCTTATTTATAGGGCCCGGGTCTCTGTTCCCTGGAATTACTCCTATGGATGTAGCATGTTATATTGCAGAAGGAGATTACGTGAGTGGGTCCAATCTAATCACAGAAGCTTCTTCCAGGACACATTCTTGAATAGGTCGTAGAAGAGAGTTTTGAAGCATGAGAAGGATTTAATGCGTCATCACTGGTTTGAAGAGGGAGGAGACCATGGAAGAAAGAAAGAGGATGGCCTTAAAAATCTGAGAGGGGACTCAGCAGACAGTGACAAGGAAACAGGGACCTCAGTCCTGCAACCGTGTGAAGTGGAAGTCCCCCAGCCACTGGAGTGCCCTGAGGACTGGATTCTTCCCAGAGCCTTTGTGAAATCCCATGCAGAGAGATCTCAGCGGAGCCACCCCAGATGTCTGCCCTACACAACTAAGACATAAAAGAGAACTAAGAGATTGTTTTAAGCTCCACGTTTGAGACCACTGGTTATGCAGCAATAGGACAAGAATACAACTCCCCAGCCCATGGAGGTAGGTGCGCAGGCTTACAGGTACAGTGCTGGGGAGGGCAGGCCAGGTTGGCTCCCTGGAGGAGGCAGCAGTGCAGATGTGGTTCACAGGGAAGAGTGAAGCCAAGATGGAGGAACCCTGGAGCTGCTGTTTACTAGTCAGGTGGCCAGACGGTGACCAGGAGATGAAAGGCCATGGCGATCTTGGGAACTGGATTCCATGAAGGTGCCCGCTCTGCCTCAGTGACCACATGAGGCCGCTCGCTGCTCAGGGTCCAGCGTGGATTCACACTCCCAGATGGGCTGATCCCAGAGGCCAAGCAGGAGACAAGAAATGGCGGGACAGAGGAGGAAGGGAGGCCAAAGACGGACAGCTGTCAGGACCCTCAGCAAAACAGACCAGGGCTGGGACCGAGCTGCTGTTAACCCTAAGAAGTTGGAGAACCCAGAACCATCGCAGGCACCGGGACTGAGCCACAGTACTGGGCAGGAGGAGAGGAAGGACAGGCAGGAGCATGGGGCTCGGAGAGGCCGCAGCCACACGGGCTGGGCCAACCTCAGAGGCCACACTCGTCAGGACGAGGAAGGCAACCTGCTCGTCCCTGCCTACTGAATCCCTGGAAACAGGCCAGGCCTGAAGCACTGCGGTGGCTTTAAGGAGCTGCTAAGCGACGCCGGCTCTGCCTGTGCCCTGCCTGCGCCGTGTGGGAGGATTGAATCACGTTTAGTACAATATCATCAGCAGCTCAGGCTGGCGGCAGAGGAGGAGCGGGGTGAAGGGGAGGCGCGTCGGGGACCGCCGGCAACTTTCTCGGATGTTCTCCACCTGGAGCTCATGAACTCCAACACTGACCTGGGATCTCCACTGTGTACAGAGGCCTGCAAAACAAGGCAGCTGGAGTCCAGAGCCCGCCGCCCGAAACCCGCCTCTCTGGTCTATTGATTGTGCAGAGCTGTTTGTTGTGAGACTCGCAGACGCAGGGGCAGCTCTGAAAAATGCTTTTTCTAAAGGAAATTTACATCAGTTCTAAAGGACATGTTATTAGTAAAGGGACAGGTACCAGGGAGAGAGTTACTCCAAGAGCACTCTTCTTTCCTAAGAGACTTCTTTTTTTTTTTTTTTTTTGCGGTACTGGGGATTGAACTCAGGGGCATTCTACCTCCGAACTATACCCCCAGCCCTATTTTTTTATTCTTTATTTTGAAACCGAGTCTCACTAAGTTGCAAAGTGCCTTACTAGGTAGCTGAGGCTGGCCTTAAACCCAGATCCTCCGATCTCAGCCTCCCAAATGCTGGGATTACAAGCGTGCGCCACCACGCCCGGCTCCTAAGAGACTTCTAACCGCATAACAAGGCAACCTGCTCGCCACACATTCCTGTCTCGCCCTCTCAGAGCTTGGCTTCCACAACCCTCCTGACCAACCCTCCTGTCCAACCCTCCTGACGGCCCCAGAAGCCCAAGGCTGCCTGACTGCCCTTCCCTCCCTCCCTTCTTTTCCTCTCTTCCTTCCTTCCTTCCTTCCTTCCTTCCTTCCTTCCTTCCTTCCTTCCTTCTTTCCTTCCTTTTATACTGGGGATTCTGCCTCTGAGCTACATCCTAGCTCCTTCTTATTTTTTATTTTGAAACAGGGTCTTGCTAAGTTTCTGAGCATCTCACTAGCTTGCTGAAGCTGGCCTTGAACCTGTGATCCTCCTGTCTCACTCCCAAGTACTGGGATTGCAGGCGTGTGCCTATTTCTTTCTTGAGCTCAGGGTGTATATGTACGTCAGTCACCTGCCCCTTCTTTGAGTCTCTGGTTTCTGTGGGATTCCCATGCATATGTACACAATTCCAATGGTTTTTCTCATATGGATCCCTTGCATTCAATTTAACTTAAGCCCGGCCAAGGAAGAGCAGAGAGAAGCTGGTTTTTACTCGCATGCGCTTCTTTGTCATGATCCTGAAGATAAAATTCACAGATGTGAAGGCCTCTAAGCCTTTGGGAGAAGGAAGCTGGTGTATAATCCAGAGTGTTGACGGTCACTGTCAACATGGTCCCACTGTCACTTTCAAGATGGAGCCGGCTGAAGGAACAAGAAAACCGCTTTGACACTTCGAGTCACAACAGATGGACCATCGCAGTCAGCCTTCCCATTTGAGACTATTTTGGCCTAGGCAAGGGATTAAGCATTGTTATTAGATCTCAGAGTCTGCCACTTATAGCGACAGCCTGGTGAGTGTCAATGCCTTGGAAGGTACAGCCAGAGTCAGACTCTTGCTGGGGACTGATGTGGACCTTCAAGATGGGTCAAATGCCTCTCTCTGCTGCTTCCTCTCTCAACGAGTAGGAGTTGACTTTTCGGCTGCCAAAGGTGGGAGCAGTCCCCGGAGGGTTTTCAGCCAGCCATCCATGTGGAAGTTAAGGTATTATGCATGATTAATTACCAAAAATTTCAGGCAGGCACTGTTTGTAAGGAGAGCACGTAAAGCCTGCTGCTGGCAGATGGTGCTGGCAGCAAGGTAGAGAGAGAGAGACTTTAACACTGCTCGGTTCTTCAGGCTTTTCCTCCTAGGAACGCCTGTGCCGGTGTGTAGATGTACTCGGTCTTCCTCTGGGATTCTGCATGCTGCAGTCCCAAGCAAGGGCTCCTTGGAATCTGGCCCAGGTGCTTTGGAATCTCCCTGGGGTGACAGAGCTGCTGCCACAGTATGCGCACCCTCCCTGCCCTCCTGTTGCGGTCAGCATGCTTGCAGCTAGAACCGAAAAGATTAACCACGTAACTCAGAAGTCAGAAGCCTGATTTTCAGTCTCTGTGAGGTGAGGCTGGGGAGCACAGATCTCAGGGCAGGGCAAAGGAAAGTGGAGAGAGGGCACGCAGGCGGATTGTGTTCACATCACTGAGGCAGGACAAAAGACAGAGCAGGGGAAGGAGGAGCCATTTATATAGAGAATTCCCAAGGCTGCGCCCCCAGGGACCCATGCCCAGCCACAGCCCGCCAGCCTACCGGGTCCCACCCAGAGAAGTCCATTATAATGGATTTACCCACTGCTGGGATTCCAACCCTCACGACCTGATTACATCAGCTCCAAACACGAATTCATGAGACCTTCAAGGGGCCATTCGGTATCTAACCCTAACATCTCCCGTCGTTTCTCCTCAGATTATATGTAATCTACAGATAATTCGAAGTAGACAGGAGGGTGCTGGGTAAGTCGCCTGAAACAGAAGGGACTGGGACATCCACAGATTATGGTATCCAGACGGGGTCATGGAACCAGTCCCTCCTCCTCCTGCTCCCCTACCGTCATGCTGAGGGACACCTGTCCAGGGCTGGCTCCTGTTGTGGGTAGACTTTTAAGACGCCGCCCATGCCCTTGCTCTCTGGCGTCACTCCTGAAATGACCATACGATTTGTTGTAGTCCTGCCTTCTCCGTGGGGGATCCACTCCAAGATACCGCAGGGGTTCCCGAAACCACACGCTCCCAAGTGCTACACAGCCTGTCTTCCATCTTCATCTACATCTATAAGAGTTCACTTCTGAATTAGGCTCAGTGAGGGGTTACTAACAACAACAATAATAAGACGGGGCAACCGTAGCAGGGTCCTGCAGCGAAAATCGTGTGAGGCTGGACTCTCACAGAATATCTTATTGCCCTGTGTGCCCCGTCTTCTTGGGCATGAGATGACACAGCGCCCGTGTGCCCAGAGCAAGCCAGGGGAGCGATGCTGGCACTGGTGCAGGGGAAGCTCCAGTGTGAGGCTTCAGAGCTCTGCCGACAACGTGCGGCCTGGTAAATTCCTCTCTCACTTTGGTTCACTCAGACTTTCTAGCTAATAGACTAAGAAGTGGATTTTATTTTGGAAAGAGCTTTACTTCTAGAAATATGATCACCTCAATAGCATTTTGGATGGGAAGGTTCTTCATAGCCAGCCTAGGGGAGGAGAAATGTCTTCCTTCTGCCCTTCTGGGGACCTGGCTGCGTCCAGATCAAACCCACATAAGACACATTAGCAGGAGAAAATCGTTTTAATTGCATACCTATGCATAGGAGTCCCATGAATTGAACCCAGAGGCATCCTTCCTCTGAAATACAGCCCCAGCCCTATTCTTATTTTGTTTTTAAATTTTGAAACAAGGTCTCACCAAGTTGCAAAGGGCCTCACTAACTTGCTGAGGCTGGCCTTGAACCCACCATCTTCCAGTCTCAGCCTCTCAAGTACTGGGATTACGAAGTTGGGCCACCATGCCCTGCTCCAACAGTGTTGTCCAATGAGTAGCTGACATTCTGTCGGGGGGGGGGGGGCAGGGACGCGTTGTGAAGGGTTTGCTGTCCTTTGAGTAGAAGGATCCCTCTTGCCCAGGTAGGTCCTCTCCTCGGGCCTCCACCCCTCTCCCTCCAGAGGTCGTTGGACTGGACTCGACTGCGCTCTATTCCCCAGGCAGAAGCCTCGCTGACACAAACCCACACCCCCTTTGGCCCCTGAAAACAGTGCTCAGCAGGCACCTCCATTTCCGTTTACCTCCTCTCTATTACGGTTCCATTTTCTTGATTCGTCTCCATTGTGTAAAGTAACAAGATTATTTTTTAATAAAAAATTGCTTCTTAAGAGAAGCAACATTTTTTTTTCTTTTCTTAATTGGGTGCAGTGTAATTTTACATCCTATTTGGGGAAGAGTGTTGGAAGAATACATGCACACAATGCTTGTTGCCCCCCACCCCGGCCCCCCAACCTCACCCCACAAGACTTTGAGATAGGGCTTGGCAATTCTGTAAATATTCATGACGTTATTTCTACTATTGTATTCTTTAAGACTTCATCCCCCTCCCTTCCCTAATCCACCTCGGTCACTCCCCGGAGTCTCTGCTCATCTGTCTGATGGAACTATTATTTCCAAATGTCTCCCTGGCTTCCACATATAAGGGAGAACATAAATCTCCTCATTCTTTAAGACTGGGTATACATACTTAGTATAATATTCTCAAGTTCCATCCGTTTTCCTGCAAATAGTCTAGTTTTTTTTATTTTTTATGGCTGAGTAAAATTCCATTGTGTGTACATACAAATGGCCAAAAAATATATATATGAAAAACTGTCCATTATCTTTAGCAATCAGAGAAATGCAAATCAAAGTCACACTGAGATTCCATCTCACTCCAGTTAGGACGGCAATCATCAAGAACACAAATAATACTAAATGCTGGTGAGGATGTGGGGAAACAGGATCACCATTACACCATTGATGGGACTGCAAACTCGTACAGCCACTTTGGAAATCCGTGTGGAGGTTTCTCAGAAGATTGGAAATGGAACTGCCATATGACCCAGCGATAGAGCGCCTGGGCATCTTCCCAAAGGAAATGAGATCAGAATGCTGTAATCATACGTGCATATCCATATTCATAGCAGTGCAATTTACAGTAGCCAAACTATGGGGTCAGCCTAAATATTCATCAACAGACCAATGGATCACAAAACAGGTTTTAGTTCTTGAAACTCTCCTTAGTTGTTGAGCTCCTTTCCTTAGCACTGTGTGATTGGGGCCACTCTCCTTCTGTAGGGAGCAACTCCACCTAGGACTGCCAGTAAGCCTGCGGCAGGCGGGCCTTAGCGTAAAGAACCAGAGGCTAAGGCAGCTGTGTTTCCGACCTGCACCAGCACAGTGCTGGCCTGCCAGCCTGGAGAGACGGCAAGTCACCTGTGTGCAGAGGAAGGGAGAGGACCCCAGCAGCCCTGTCTTGAGCATGAAGTCCTGCAGAGCTGGACAGCCGCTGGCCGTTGAGCGGAACATCTCTCTTACCTAGGCACAGGCGGCAGAGGGGCCAGCGAGGCCAGGCTGCTGTGTCATGGAGATGGCCACCTCATGCAAGGAGGGTGGCATGTGTACCAGAAAGGGGCATGCGGTCCCTTTGCAGGCAAGGGACTCAGTACACAAAAGCAGGCTGGGGTGAATCAGGAGGAGCTGTGCCTGCTCGGAGACCAAGCACGGGCCTCCAGCAGGGGGGACAAAGCTCCGCACAGCAGGCTGCCCTCCTGGGACCAAGGAGGAGCCGAGAGCCCTTCCCAAAGGGAAGCAAGCGGTCTGGGGACCCAGAAGCTCAACAGGCTGGACCGCGGTGACAGCTCCTCTCAGAAGCTGACTCACGGAGGCACTGTTTTCATATGACTCATCTTCAAGGTGGGCTAAGTGGGTGACAAGGAGAGGCAGATGTATCTGTTGCCTCTAAGTAGTGGGTGGCAGAAAACTGTCATTAATTTAATTGTTTACTCATTTTATTGTTCTGTGTTTAGCATATGCATGATTATGTTTGTATGTAGTCAAGTAGAACCAGAAAACAACAAAATAAAAAGGTATACTGTGTGTGTGTGTGTGTGTGTGTGTGTGTGTGTGTGTGTGTGTGTTACTAGGGATTGAGCCCAGGGGCATTAAACCTCTGAGTTATTCCCCCAGCCCTATTTTTATTTTTATCTTTATCTTTATTTTTATTTTCATTTTATTTTTATTTTGAAACAAGGTCTCACTGGGTTGATGAGCATCTCACTACTTGCTGAGGCTGTCCTCAATCTGCGATTTTCCTGTCTCAGCCTCCCACCTGCTGGTATTATAGGCATGCACCACCACACTTGGCTCAGTATGCTCTTTTTGATGGAGAAATTGATTTGTTTTGGGCATGAGGAAAATTTCAGCAAATTCAACTTTTTTTTTTTTGTATATACAAATGGGGTAATTGCTGTGTTTATCCATAAACTCCAATTTGAAAAAAAAAAAATCCAAACATTTCTTCCAAATGTAATTATCAAGACTTTTTTAGACATAAAATAGAAAGTCCTAGCTAATTACAAATGTGACCCCTTTAGCGGGTATTTTCTAGGACACACTTTCAAACTCAGCATCCGTAAGAATCATCTATCTGTCGAGTTCCCAGCAAACACAGCTCTCCTCCTAGGCACACGTGAAGCTAGCCTGCTAGAAGGTTAGGTTTTCAAAGGATCAATGCCCAGCCTTGTCTTTCTCATTTGCAAATGGTTATCACTGTTGTCAACCATTGTGAATTGAAAGACAGGGAGTGGAAAACATTATTATGAGTTAAAATTTAACATAGCTGGGTGTGGTGGTGCATGCCCATAATCCCAGCAACCAGGGAGGCCGAGGCAGGAAGATTGTTAAGTGTGAGGCCTGCCGGATGACCTAGTGAGACCTTATCTCAAAATAAAATTTAAAAGGGCCAGGATATAGCTCAGTACTAGAGTGTTTACCTAACACATGCAAGGTCCTTGGTTCCATGTCCAGTACAGCAACACAAAACAATACAAAACACCTTAATACACTTTTAAGGTTTTTTTCTGAAAAAAATAACACTCATTAACTATTATTTTTTTTTTCCAACAACCTTCCAAAATTGACATTGGTTCGATCGAGCAGGTGAGGCATCATAGAAGATCCTCCCACTGGAAACAACTGAAAGTGCAGATGAAATGTGGGGGAGAGATTTTTACATGCAGCAACGAGGGCAGACTATTGAGACGTCAAAACCCACAGGAACATTGGAACGAAAGGAGGGAAGGCTGGTTTTGCCCGGAGAGTGGCTGACAAACCCCTGGACTAGCTTTGGCTTCCAAGACCTGGTGGGGCAGGAAGAGGAAGCTCAGAACCTGCCCAAACTGGGAGCTTGGTAGGAGCTTTTTCTGTGGTCAAGGAGTAGACTAGGAATACACCCAATGTGTCTGTGGAAAGGGTTCCCCAAAGAGAAAGAAACAATAGATATGGATAGAGAGATGACAGAACGTTTAATAGGGTGATCGGCTCAAACGATTATGGAGACTCAGAAGGCTCACAACAAGCTATCTGGAAGCTGGAGACCCAGGGACGCAGGTAAGTGTGGCTCAGTCCAGAGTCAAAGGCCTAAGAACCAGGGAAGCAGACTGTGTCCCTCTTAGGACAAGGTCAAAGGCCTGAGAAGCCAGAGGGCTGCTGATATAAGTCCTAGAGTCCAAAGGCTGGTGGAGGACCTGGAGTCCTAACGTCCAAGGACAGAAGAAAAAGAGTGTTTCCTTCTCCATAAGGAAAATGGACACTTTCGCCTCTTCCCTGGTTGCGTTCTCTCCAGGCCTCTGGTCAACTGGACGGTGTCACATCCATGGCAGACCTTCCTCACCTTGTCCATTCAGACCCACACTCTAGTCCCTCACAGCTAAACCCCACTGGAGTTAGATAGAGACTCCCCCCTGAAGCGCTCATATACTAGTGCTGTGTGAGTAAGTCCTCAGCAGTGGATAAACCATTGTAATGAATTTACTGGGTGGTCACCTTGGCAGGCTGGGTGTAGCTGGAGAAGGTGAGTCCCTGGAGTGTGCCTGAAGGGACTGTACTTATGTCTCTGAATCCCCTCACTTGCTTATTCTCTGCTTCCAGTCTCCATGATGTGAGAGCAGAGTCCTCGCCCTCTCTGCTTCCTACAGTCATGCCCTGAGGTCCATGGACTCCGGCCTCAAACGGACAGAACCTGGAATCTCCAAGGAACTGTGAATAAATAAATCGTCCTTCCTCTAAGTTGTGTGATCAGGTCTTTTGGATTATACCAGTCAGAATGCTAACCAAGACAGACCCCCAAATAACGCTTTACCTGGTGTTCTCCTGGTACTCTACCTAGGTACTCCTTCTTCTAGTCAAGTTGGCATCTACAATTAGGCATCGCACTTACCCATTCCTCGGGACTGCAAGGATACACCTGCTGTCCCCCAGGACTGGCTGCATCAAACTTCAGCACAGAGAAGGAAAACTACTCCCACTGATCATTCATGATCACCAGCCTGTCCTCGAGAGACCGCTCTGCCCATCTGGGGATTATCCAGCTTGTCGGGGAAAACCTCAAGATGAGGACTTGGGTTAGACGAGCCTCTGGCTGACAGTGCCCTGGAGCTCAGCAGAAGAAGGAAGTCTAACTGTGCCTGGAAGGACCTCTCTGCCACCCGGGCATCAAAGAATTCCTGCAGATGAGATCCAAAGGCCAGTAATCACAAAATATGTGGAGATGCAGACTGAGTCTAGCCATACAGATTTTATACATGGGGAGAATTGCACCTGAAATTAGAAATAGATGAGATTGTTGACAGAGAGAGAGAGTGTGTGTTACTGGGGATTAAACCCAGGGACATTCTACCTCTGAGCTATACCCCCAGCCCTATTTTAGTTTTTATTTTGAAACAGAGTCTTGAGTCAGGCATGGTGGTGCACGCTTGTAACCCCAGTATTTGGGAGGCTGAGACCGGAGGATACGGGTTCACGGCCAGCCTCAGCTACCTAGTGAGGCACTCCGCAACTTAGTGAGACTCTGTTTCAAAATAAAGAATAAAAAATAGGGCGGGGGGTGTAGCTCAGAGGTAGAATGCCCCTGAGTTCAATCCCCAGTACCACAAATAATAATAATAATAATAATAATAATAATAATAATAATAAATAAAATTTTTAAAATTGTTTTATGTTTTTGAGACAGTCTCACTCTCTTGCCCTGGCTAGACTTCAGCTGGGGGCTCGGATGACCCTCCCCCCCTCTGGATTCAGCCTCCTGAGTAGGTGGGACTAGAGGTGTGTACCACTCCTGGCTTTATAAATTTTAGAAATAAGTGAATCTCCTGAAACCCTAGAGCAAATATTGTAATCAATGGGAAATGCTGAAAACAGCTACATTTTAAGGTCAATAATAGGAATAGAATGCTCATTACCACCACTTCTCTTGATCATTGTGCTGGATAATTTAAATGCTTACTTGGGCAAGAAAAGAGAGAACGTGTTTAAGGAATGAAAATGAAAAAGCAAAATTGACAATGACTCAAGAGAGTTCAGCACGGCTGCTAAAATGAAAAACAACGCACAAAAAATTGACTCAGTTCCTGTACACCGGCAACAAACAGAGGATATAATTTTTGTACAGGTATCTTATGATAGTCTCTAAAATGAGAAGCATCCAGGAGTAATTCTAATAAAAGATGTACATAAGATGCTTCACTAAGAATATTAGAGTCAGATGTGTGAGGCAAACTTGTAATCCCAGTAGTTGGGAGACTGAGACAGGAGGATTGCAAATTCAAGGTCAGCCTCAGCAACTTAGTGTGACTGTCAGCAACCTAGCAAGACCCTGTTTCAAAACAAAAAATTAAAAGGGCTGGGGGTTGTGACTCAGAGGTAGAAAGCTCCTGGGTTTAATCCTCAGTCCTGCAAAAAAAATAATAATAATAATAATAGAACACTTAATTAAAAACATGTTAAAGACTGAGCCGGTCGTGGTGGCATATGCTTGTAATCTCAGCATTTGGGAGGCTGAGACTGGAGGATCCAGGTTCGCGGCCAGACTCAGCTGCTTAGTGAGGCCCTCCGCAACTTAGTGAGATCCTGTTTCAAAATAAAGAATAAAAAAGTAGAGCTGGGGCTGTAGCTCGGAGGTAGAATGCCCCCGGATTCCATCCCCAGTACTGCAAAAAATAAATAAATAAAAAATATGTTAAAGGCCTAGATAAATGGATAAATTCATGAATTTGAGTTCTCAATATTATAAATGTCCCTTTTTGGAATTAATCCGCATCTTTAATGTAATTCCAATCAAAGTCCCAGCAATTTCCTTTTCCTTTTTTTAGTGTAGATTTTGACAAGCTGATTACAGAAAATCACAGAAAAGAGAGTAAAGGCCAAAGATATCCCTGGCCTTCCAAAGTAGGAAAACCAGGCTGCAAGACTAGTAGCTGCATTTACAGCACTGTGGGACTGGGCAGAGACAGATGCACCAAGGGGAAGTAGAATTGGTAGCCTAGGAACAGACTCAGGCACACCCAGAAGTTAGAGCACGTCCTTGCAGATTAATAGTCGATAAATGACTGCTATGTGCATGTATGCCTCTACCATCCTGTACCTCATAAAGTTGTATGATTACAATGCACCAATATATTTAAACAATAGTAGATAGTGTATTAATAAAAACTTAATTGAACCCCTATTTTATATCACGCATGCACACACACACACACGGAAGTTAAAGTTCATGGGTGGGTGGATCAAAGGCCTAAATGTAAAGACAATGTACAAGTGGGGTGTGGTGGTGCATGCCTGTATTCACAGTACTTGGGAGGCTGAGACAGGAGGATTACAGGTTTGAGACCAGCCTCAGCAACTTAGTGAGACTCTCAGTGACCAAGAGAGACCTTGTTTCAAACCAAAAATAAAGAGGGCTGGGGATGTAGCTCAGGGTTCAGCCATTGGCACCAAAAAACAAAAATAGAATAAAATAATAAAAGACAATGTACAAGAATGCATTTATGATCAGAAGGCAGGGCGATGGAACAGTAGGAACATAACCCACTACATGCTGTCGATGAAGAGAAAGGTAACTTTGATTACATTGCAATTAGGAACATCTGATCATTAAAGACATAAAATAGAGAATGAATATATATCTCGCAGAACGGGACACATACATCTCATTACGGGGCATATGTATGTCTCAGAAAGGGGCCGACGCATCTCACGGCCATATATATTCTGGATCCTCTACGCAGGATACACGTAAGAACTTTTTACGAATTGGGCATTTTATGGAAAAGATTGTATGAGAAGTCAGTAAACAAATGAAAAGATGTTCAATCTCAGTAGTGCTCAAGAAACAAAGCTAAACCCCAGGGCGCTACCGTGGCCCAGGGCCCAGACAGACCACGCCATCGTCGGGCTAGTGTGGATAAAAACAGGAGGCGGCCACGTGCTGCCTGTGTGGGTATAAATCCTTCTGGTCACTGTCAGTAATCTGATCATGTGCATCCTCCGGGGCCAAGAGAATCTAGAGATAGGTGTGTAGGAAAATTCTTGCGATTGTTATGCAAGAAGCCGCACCGAGAATGTCCGAGGGCTAGAGCACGTGCTTAGCTTGCACAAAGCCCTGGTTTCCATCCCCAGCACATGTACACAAAAAAGGGCATTTATAGCAGCACTTTACATAAAAGCAAAAAATCCTTGGAGACAGTCCAACGACCCATCAGAAACTGAATAGGTGGGTGTATGGCAGTATATTAATTTAAGGACTACTACTCAAGAGAAAGAAAGAAAAAAGTTAATTACTCCAACCCATAACATGTGAGGGAGTCTCAGGAATTAGCTGAGGAAAAAATGAAGTTGTAACCAATATATGTCGTGTGATTGAATTTATATTTAGGTTAAAAATATGTGAAGCTAGGGAGATAGTGGAGTTATAAATATATGTGTTGACATCATAAAGTAAGGGGGTTAGAGACAGGATGGCTAATGGGTAAAGGGGCTGTTTACAAGTTGGATAATTCCAGTGTTCTAGCGTAGCAGGAACATTATGATTGACAGCAATTAAACGTATGTTTCAAAATAGCTGGAAGAGAGGACTTGGAGTGCTCCCGACAAACAGACATGACGAATGTCGGATGTGACGAGAATGCCAATCACCCTCATACCTCAACTGCACGTCGAGGGCCTATATTGAAATAGCCCATGGTACCTGATAAGTAATCGCGAATGGGTGACAATTAAAAATAAAAATTAAAGATAAAAAGTTATGACAAGTAAGGGGGCGACCGTCACAGACGAGTGCGCATTATTTTCCTCTGACTCTGAGGGCCGAGAGGAGGATGTCCTGGAGGAGGCACAGCGTCTCAGAGGATTTGACAAGTGAGTCCTACATTCTTCTTCCTTCAACTCAGTTGTCCATACACAAATTTTTATGACATCTCATTTTTTTTTTACATTACGTAGATTTTGTGACATTATTTTCTACCTGTTATTTTTAACTTAAACATGATCGAAACCTTTTTAGAGTATAGCCAAGATTTGCCCAGATACGCTCTAGGATCTTTAATTGCTGATAACTGGTTCAGAACTATCCGCTGATATACCAAATAGGGGATGAAATTAACCAGGCGATGTTGCTTAAGCTTTTTCTCACTTTTTAATGGGAAACAGCAAGGAGGCAACTGAATACTGATTCTGTAGACTGAATTAAATACTGTACGGCTAAAAATAAAACTCCACATTGATGAGCTCCAGATAACACTCGATTGGTACACAGACAAAACCACCATGTACTAGGAACTCCAAACCTACCGTGAAGACAATCATCTCTTCTAAGTTGATATGGAAGAAACTCCCGAGACCTGGGGTGACACAAGGAAGCTCCTCGTCAACAGTTTCCTCAAATTTCGGACAGCTTCCTCTACCACACATTCCTGCCATCAAAGGCTGCCTTCCCCTAGGCCAAACGCAAGGAGGCCAAGCCATCGTGGACTGAAATCTCCAATGCTGTGAGCCAGGGAACCTTTTCTCTTTGTAAGCTGATTGTCTCACGTGTTTGGTGAGAGTGTGGAAGGCTGAACTGAATGACACTTGTTCTCTGGCCATAAAGAGAGGCTGCGAAGATGGGTGTGTGCACATGTGAAGACTTTGACACGTGTGCAGTATCTTCAGGTGTAAGCTCCAGGAGCCAGCACCAGCAGGTGGTCCTCTTTGACCCCAAATGGAAGTCAACCCCAAAGAGGAGAAGCAGGCCTATCTAAGCGTCCAGGGAGCCCTTCCCAATGACTCTGGAAGAGGGCATCTTCCTCCTGGGCAGAGCTGCCTCTCCCCTGATTCTTGGGTGGAAGTGTGGCTGTTGTGTTAACTGGGCCCTTGGGTAACGGGGAAAGTTTGAAGTCAAAGGATGTGGTGAGAGAAACATGGATAAAAAGAGAGAAGGAGATCTCATGGGAACTCCTAAGCAGCATGCAGACGGACCTTACAAAAAGGCTAAGGACAGTCACTGTGCAGAAATCTCGGAAGCTGCAAGCACAGGCAGGTCACTGGAGACCCGGGCAGTGGGTCTCCGGCATGGTGGCCCCTCAGCTCCTCCTCTCCGGCACCCCCGTTGCTCTCCTCACCAAGGCCCAGACAGCTTTTCTTTTCAGATGCCTTCTGAGAACTCTAAAAACTGCCAGCTCCTCACGACCTCCCAGGGCCCTTCTCACCACTTCAACTCTGCGTCTTCTCCTAACAATGGCTGGATTCTTCTTTCTGCATTTCCCTGTCCAGATGCAAAGTGGGAAGGTCAGGCTGGCCTCGCCTTCCAGATTCTGCCTCTTCTGCTGAGAGCCTTCGCCCTCTGACACTCCGTGACAGGGACACCGGTCCAGAAGGACAGAGGCAGGGATCTAGACAGAGCAGGAGTATGGGGACAGGGGCCAAAGGTCTGTGGCCTGTGACCCGGGGGGCTCCGCATCTTGAGAACACAATGTCACAGCATATCAGCAGGACCTGAACGTCCTCCAGAAAGAAAAGATGTCCCTGTGTCCCAAGGCAAGCAGATCCTTGCCCTGCCTAGACTAAATAAAGAATTAAAAGCATGTTTTGACAGGCTTTGGAAACCAAATTGAACCTAATGACTGCCACTGTAGTCAGTAGCAATTATCTTATTAATAATAGCATATCTCTCTGCCCCTTGTTATGCGTCTTTGGTTTATTCTGCTACTTTAGCGGGGAAAAGAAACACTCAGTACCTTCTCTCGCCCACACATGGTGGCACCAGCATGTGTACGGGAACTGTCTTTTAGTCAGAAGAGGCAAAACACAGAAGAGAAGCCGGTCTTGTTTGTCTATGTGCTGAGAATGAGTTCTGATAAATATTCTGAAAATATTACCTCATCTCCTCTCCCTCCTCTCCCTCCTCTCCTCTCCCTCTCCTTTTCCCTCTCCCTCTCCCTCTCCTTCCCTCTTTCCTCTCTCTCTCCCTCTCTCCCTTTCTCCCTTTCTTCCCTCTCTCCCTCTCCCTCCCTCTCACCACCTCCCTCTCTCTCTCTCTTTGTGGTACTAGGTACCTAGGGGCACTCTACCACTGAGCTATATTCCCATCTCTTTTATTTTTCTTTTGAGACAGGTCTCTCTAAGTTGCCAAGGCTGGCCTTGAACTTGTGATTCTCCTGCCTCAGCCTCCGGAGTCACTGAGATTACAGGCTAGAGCCCAGCTCCATTACCTCTTTTTACAAAATTATGGAAGGGAATTATTTGCAACTAAATAGACTATTTCTGAGTTTTGTTACCTTGGTATTACTCTGCCCAATTCAGTGAAGAACAGAAAGACAATACAATCGAGTCTGAAAACAGCTTATGTAAAGAATTGACCCAAAAGTGAAGGAAAGAAGGAAGGAAGGAAGGAAGGAAGGAAGGAAGGAAGGAAGGAAGGAAGGAAGGAAGGAAGGAAGGAAGGCAGGCAAAAGAAAAGGAAAGAGAAATTATGGTTGTAACAAAAAAGTTAAGTTTACAGTATTACAATTTCCTAGCTGGCTATGGTAGTACATGCCTATAGTCTAGTCCTTAGGAGGCTGAGACAGGAGGATCAAAGATTTGAGGACAGTCTCAGCAACATAGCAAGACTCTCAATAATCTAGAGAGAACAATTTTTTTTTCATAAAAAGGGCTGGGGGTATAGCACAGACATAGTATGGCTCTGGGGTTCAATCCCCAGTACTTTACACACACACACACACACACACACACACACACACACACGCACACACACCAGAAACAGAACAATATCCCACTTTCCCAGAAAAGTCACAATTTAGGCAAAAATAAAGAGTAGAATAGTTAGGATTCTCCTGAACAACATTGTGGCACACGATGGAGTAATAGCAGCAACAAGAAAAACAAGGATGTCTCGGCAGCATTGCTAACTGCATTCTGTCGACGTAACCTTCACAACCCTGGGTAACAGGTGCAATCTCTGTCTCCATTTCACAGAAGCGTCAACTGAGGCCTGGGTGGGGATGTGGTTTATCCAAGGCTGGGTGGAAGGCGGACGCTGGAAGAGGCTGGTCCACTCCACGGCTGTGGTCCAGAGCAGCTACTCAGAGGTCAGAACTCAGTCAAACTTTGGTCTTTTGATGTCAAATCTAGTTCCTCTACAACAAAATGCAGTCATTATTGGGGGGGGGGGCAGGGATCCTGAGGATTAAAACCAGGGACATTCTAGCTCTGAACTATACTCCAAGCCCTAATTTTTTTTTTTTTTGAAACAGAGTCTCACTAAGTTGCTGATAGTCTCACTAAGTTGCTGAGACTGGCTACGGACCTGTGACCCTCCTGACTCAGCCTCCCAAGTACTGGGATTACAGGCATGTGCCACCACGGCAGGGCTAAAATGCAGTATTTTAACTGTAAAAGGGAAGGATGGGTTCTGCTTCTCCCCAGTGGAGCCAGGTCATAATTTAAAGTGTTATAAATGCCAGAAGGGCCTTTCCTACTTCCTCAGTTTTAATTGACCTGCGTAGCAGCACTTTAATGTATATCAGATAATTTAATTCTTTATAATAGAAAAATCTATTGTAAGTTAATTAAAAGTGTTATTGTGTCTTAAAATAGTCAGCAGGTTTTAATGGGCTGCTGACCACAGAGAACGCATTTCTTCATAATGATGTTTTCACTTTGTTCTTTAGTTGAGAGAAATTAAGATTATTGCCCACTTATTAACAACGGGAATTTTTTTTTTTGAGGTACTGGGGATTGAACCCAGGGGCATTTTACCTCCAAGCTATACCCCTAGCCCTATTTTTTATTCTTTATTTTGAAACAGAGTCTCACTAAGTTGCAGAGTACCTCACTAGGTAGCTGAGGCTGGCCGCGAACCAGGATCCTCTGGTCTCAGCCTCCCGAATGCTGGGATTACAAGCCTGTGCCACCATGCCCGGCTCACGACAGGAAATTTCTAAAGTAATTCTGCAAATACCAAAATTACAATTCACAGATTAAAAACAAGAATAAGATAAAATGCCTTGGATTTTAAAATATTTACACACAAAAAAATTGATCCCAACATCTTTATGAAGAAAGAACAAAGGTCACTTCACTTGTGGGTAAACTGTAACCAAAAGAGAGATTGAAACCATTTTCCCCAAATAAACCAAAGACAATAACTTTGAAGAAGTAGGGTCAAAGTTTTTGGTTTTGGGGCAATAGTATGTGAGTCTCTCTCTCTCTCTCTCTCTCTCTCTCTCTCTCTCTCTCTCTCTCTCTCTCTGGTGTGTGTGTGTGTGTGTGTGTGTGTGTGTCTGTGTGTGTCTGTGTGTGTCTGTGTGTGTGTCTGTGTGTGTGTTACTGGGGACTGAACCCAGGGACATTCTACCTCTGAGCTGCACCCCCAGCCGTATTTTATTTTTCATTTTGAAACAGGATCTTGCTAAGTTGTTGAGGGTCTAGTTTAAATGGCTGAGGACAGCCTTGAACCTGCCATCCTTCTGTCTCAGCCTCCCAAGTACTAAGATTGTAAGCATGCACCACCACACCCAGATTTGTTTCTCTTCTTTTATGAAGCCACAACAAAAATTAAAATGACAGTTTTCTCAAGAGATTTATTATTCTTTGATTCTTTACTGAGGGAAATGAAACACCTAAACCAACAGAAAGAAAGATCTTTGTGAAGAGACTAGAAGATTCAATATGGCTGAGATGATGATTCTTCCCAAATCAGTCTATAGACCAATATGCATTACAACCAAAATCCCAGCAAGTTTTTCCATAGACATTGACAAATTGATCCTAAAATTCACATGGGAATGCGGAGGAATCGCCAAAAGTATGCCAAAAAAAAAAAAAAAAGAACCAGATTAGAGAAATCAAACAATCAGGTTTCAAGATTTATAAATGCAATAATCATGAGAATATTTTATTTACTGACATTAAGAGAGAGACAATGCCAGGCATGGTGGCGCACGCTTGTAATCCCAGTACTTGGGAGGCTGAGACCAGAGGATCAGGGTTCATGGCCAGCCTCAGCTACTTAGTGAGGCCCTCTTAGTGAGACCCTGTTTCAAAATAAAGAACAAAAAATAGGACTGGGGGTGTAGCTCCTAGGTAGAATGCCCCTGGGTTCAATCCCTAGTACCACACACACACACACACAAAAAAAAAAAAAAACAGAGAGAGTGCCGGGGGTCAGCCCTTGAGGCAGTGGGGTCGGGGGTCCTTCGACAAGGTCACGAGAATACGCTCACACCGCATGCAGTGTTGAGGCGTATCTGTTTACTCCTTGTTAGTAGCTGTTTTTTATACTATCTTTTTTGCAGTGAGGCGTATAGAACAGGAATTTTTACAGTCTTATTTTTCTAAAGGTTGAGTAGATATGTCTTTAACTAGAAAAGGCATTTCCCATGGTATTTGATGGGGTTAAGAAAATAGTAAAGGTTACAAAATACAATACATATATAAATATTCTTTTAGTACAAAGCAGTGTTAAAGGTTAACAACGAATAGTCTCTATTCATTAGTTTAAATCTATACTATTTGTTTAGCTTCTTTAAGCAGTGTTCTTATCTTTTTCTCAGGCAGCTAGAGAGTTAATGTGTCCGGTGAAGTTCCAGAGAGACAAGGGGGAAGTGGGCAAATGATCTGTCTTAAAGCCTTCTTTACTCATAGATAAAATAGTAGACCTAAGTCTCTTTGGCTTATTTATTTTGTTTCTATACCTGTGTGCTGAGAGGGAACATAAGGCTGTTTAGTAACTAAGCTTGCAAAGCCCATTTCCTGACTAATGTTTGTATGTGGTTAATGAATTTCTTATGGGTTGTCTTGAGGCACTGCTTTTTCAGCTAAGAGATCACTTCTGTCAGGCCACATGTGTCTAAGAAATTTTCCTTTACACTTAATGTGAAAGCAAAACCCAAAGCACCCAAAATTTCCAGAATATAACATAATGCAAAGTGGGATATGTCACGCATTCCTTCTTTTGGAGTCGTCTGCCTTGCAGGACTCCAGCGGACCGAGCCTTGCTCAAGATTCAGCTATTAGGGCGCTGTGGCAAGAGAGAGAGAGAGAGAGAGAGAGAGAGAGAGAGAGAGAGAGAGAGAGAGGCAAATCAAAGGAACAGGATAGAGTCCAGAGACAAACCTACACATAAATGAGCAACTGAGTTCTCACAAAGGTACAAGGACAATTCAGTACAGTAAGGACAGTCTTTTCTACAAATGGTTCTGGAAAATTGGAGATGACAGGTGATGATAGACAGGTAGATAGATGACAGATAGATAAATAGATAGATACATATGCATACACATATATGTATATGCCTTATACAAAAATAATTTAAAATGGGTCATGTACATAAATGTAAAACCTAAATTTGGAAACTAACTTTTAGAAAAATACACAGGAGAAAGTCTTTGTGACTTTGGGTTAGACAAAGATTTCATATTTATGACATAAAAAGTACTGGCATTTTCTCAATTCATAAAAGAAGAAGTGAAAAACCAGACTTCATCAAAATTAATAGTTCTGCTTGTCAAAACACGAGACATAGTCAGAAAAAAAATATCTGCAATTATATTTGATAAAAACATATCTAGAATATATAAAGAACTCTCAAATTAAATAATAAGAAAGTGAACAATCCAATTTTTTTTAAGTGGGCAAAAACATGACCAGGCATTTCCCCAAGGAACATATTTGGATGGCAAATAAGCTCAGAAAATGATGCCCAACATAAGCCAGGTTTGGAGGTGCATACCTGTAATAACGGTCCTTAGGAGGCTGAAACAAGAGGATCGAAGGTTCGAGGACAGCCTCAGCAACATAGCAAGACTCTCAGCAATTCAGTGAGACCTTGTCTCAAAATAAAAAAATAAAATAGGGCTGGGGTTGTAGCTTGGAGGAAGAATGCCTCTGGGTTCAATCCTCAGTACCACACACACACACACACACACACACACACTGCTCAACATCATGAGTCACTAGAAAATTCAAATTATGATCGCAAAGCAACACTACAATGCTATGCACACACCAGAATGAGTAAGCATAAGCATAAAGGCCATAATACACGTTTGCAAGAATTTGGAAGAATTGGACCTCTCAAAGTGTGCTGGTAGAAAAAAATTTAAGGATGGCACAATCAGTTTGGAAAATAGCAATTTTTTTTTTAAGTTAAAAATTTGCCTTCCCATATGACCTGGCCATTTCACTCTCAAGTGCTTGCTGAAGAAGACTGAAAGCAGATGCCCATACAACCACTGGGTCGGCCACCATCGCTGCCCGGTGCCTGGTGGTGTTCTCTGGAATAATAAGCAAGTACTGCAAATAAAGCAAAGGCACATCATGGAGAAAGTGGCAGGCTATTTGAGTCATGCGGCCACATAAATGAGTCTCAAAATAATTAAGCTCAACAACAACAACAAAAAGCCAAAGCAAAACAAAAACTCAAGGACATTTATACAAAGCTCTAGAAAACGCCAGCACGTCTATAGTGAGAAAGAGGATAGCGCTTGTTCGGTAGGGGCCGGGGCAATGGATGAGATTCCAGAAGGGAGTGAGGATATTTGGGAGGGGGATGATGGGTATGTAGACTCTCTTGGTTGTGGTGGTGGTTTCACAGGGGTAAACATATGCCAAAAAGTAGCAAGCTGTGCCCTTTAAGTATGTGCAACTTACTATATGTCAGCTACAATTCAATATCTATTAAGAAACTAAAAATACAAATCGCTGGGGGATTCGAGATGATAGTTCCCAGAGCCAGGCATGGTGGCGCATGCTTGCAATCCCAGTACTTGGGAGGCTGAGACTGGAGGATCCCAGGTTCACAGCCAGCTTCAGCTACTTAGTGAGGCCCTCGGCAACTTAGTGAGACCCTGTTTCAAAATAAAGAATAAAAAATAGGGCTGGGGGTGTAGCTTGGAAGTAGAATGCCTCTGAGTTTAATCCCTAGTACCCCCCCCCCCAAAAAAAAAGAGAGAGATGAAAGTTCCCCCAGGTGCTGGCTATCAGAGTGTGGGCCGCACACCGGCAGCCATACACCTGGAGACTTGCAATGAAGGCAGAATCTTCTCTGGGGCACCAAGGCCCGCCCAAACACAGCCTGAGTTTGCGCCAGGTCTCCTTGGACCTGAGCACACATTAAAATTTAAGCGGCAGCATGCCCGGTGAAGCGTGACACAGAATGGGGGTCTTCCTTCCTCCTCCTGTCTGGGCACCCGCAGAAGCAGGGGGAGGTGTGCGCCCTTCCTGCCCAACACTGCAAGGAGGTCAAAGCTTCACTTTCCAAAATCCCCAAGGCTACCAGGAGCTGGAGCGGAGGCACAGAAGAAGTGGGGATGGGGGCGGCTGGGACACATCCAGGCAGAGCCAGCCTGGAGAAATGCTGCACAGGAGCCTGGAGCCCAGAAAATGGTTCCGAGCAGGCCTGCCTCTGTGTCTTCTCTCTGCCCCTCTTGCCAGCAGCCCCTCCCCACCCCAGGTCCCCTCTCCAGGGCGGGCTCCCTGCACCTTCCCCAGCCAGTGGGAGGCTAGAAGGAAAAGCACTGAGACCTTACACATGCACACAGTGCCGCCCTTCCTGTGCACTCTCTCCTGCTCGCTCTGCTGAAGAAGGCACAGAGGATTCCTCCCCAGCCCAGCCCCTCACACGACACTCCCAACTTCGCAAACAGTGACAGCTCTAGAAGGCACCCTCAACCATGACACACGTCACCAACGTGGGGGATCCTGGTCCTCGCCACCAACCCCTGCCTTCATCGAGTCTGCTAGTCTTTTCTACTTCTCTGCCTGACAAAGGTGCCCTCCCCCGGGGCTCTTCTCTGTCTGCCGAGATTCAAAATCTGCAGCCAATGCTCAAAGACCATATTCATTGGCCCAGAGATTTTCCCAGCAGGTATTTACTTGAAAATACAACGAATAAACTGTTTTAGAAGACATTGGCTAAAAACCCAGGAATGAGTTCTAAAAAAAAAAAAAAATACCATTTGTTTTCCTTTAAAAAAAAATGAACATTTGAGACGGGGTATATCAGAGTCCAAGAACAGTTCCAAGAGGAGGTATGTAATTTCTAGTAGGTGGAAGTCCCCAAAAGGGCATCACCTGTAAAGAGATTCGAAAAGATGAATGAGTGGATGAATGAATTAATAAATACACGAATGAATGAATGAACAAATGCATGAGTGAATGAAGTGCGTGTCTAAATTGGTAGAAAGCAATAGGCCACGCCTGTCCCTGCACTGTGCTAAGACAAACGGGATGAAAGAGCCAGCATTGACGTTGAGAGTAAAACGCTTACTCTAAAAATAGAGAAGCTGGGGTAAAAACGGAAAGTCGGCGTTCCGACTCTCCTAAATCCTCCGAAGGCGACGTTAAAAACGCCTCTCACGTCTGCTCCTGCATGTGCGTGAATGAGCCGGTGATTACCATGGGCTGATTAGAGGAAGTGAGCCTCCTGCCACTTCAGGGGACACAAGAGGGACTCTTCCTTGGTGTCCCAGCGGCGGGCGCTCTCGGATGGATTCACAGTTCGCTTGAACACAGCAAACAGTCCTTAGAGACTTGGTTCAGCCGAGATCCCTGCTCGCAGGGGCAGATGCCAGGAACAGCAGCTAACTCTTGTTAATGATCCTGCGTGTGCAAAGAGAGAGTATTCCCTGGAAAGTGCTAAGTTGCCACAAAGATGGCTGTAGAAGGGAAAAAATTAATTCATCTGTGGCTCGTGGAGATCCACTTTCCCTGTGGAATTAGCAGCATTGATTTTTATTTGTAGGCAGAAAGTTGCTTTCATTCCCCTCCTCCCTTTCCTAGACTGAATCAATATGTCAGCTCAAAGTGCCCTGCTGGAAAGTTCCAGCCCTGGATATGAGAACTGGTCCTACTGTGTGGGTGGTGACTTTTTATTCTTTTTTTTCGGTCTGCCTCTGCTGTCCAAGCTGGCCTCAAACACTGGTTCCTCCTAGCTCAGCCTCAGGAATACCTGGGATTACAAGTGCACACCATCATCCCAGATTTTAGCAGTGATTCTCAACAAGTCATTTAACCTCTTTGACTACCTCCATATGGAAAAAAAAAAAAGCAATCATGTTTTGAGAATTAAATTAGATAATAGAAAGATATATTAATAAATGTAAACGATTGCTTTCACTTATTAGTAGTATTTTAATTTGTATTCTTGCAATTAATTCCTCACATGATGAAGCCAGCAGAAGGAATCTTCTGATCTTCCCCACTGCATTTCTGTCATAGAAATATGCAAGATGGAAATTTCAACTCTGAGAAATACGGAAGTCGTACATGCAAAGGTTCCCTAGGACTCAAGACAGGTCTCGGTCAAGTCCTGGTCATTGCTTCTCGGTGTGTAAACTATAAAACTTGGCACATCAGAGTTTTTCTTAAACTAGGATGCTGAGACAGAGAGATTCCAGATGACCAGAAGGACGTCCAAGAGAATAGCCTTTGAGACAATTCTTCATGGGGTTTCTGCACCTCTTGAGTCAGCCTGGCTCGAGACCATCATTTTAAGAATATGTGTCTGGCCACCAGCTCTGGAAGGCAAGGACAGTATCTCCCTCTGGAGAAGGAGGGGATGGATTTCCTGACCAGGATAAGAAATACAATCTTATGGCCTGGCTGGGGCCTCCGAAGCTGGGGGGATCCTCGGCTGTGATGCAGACTCTCAGCTTACACTGCCCACGGGGCCACCGCCCTGTCACCCCAGACAAAGGGAACCTACATGGACCCGAAGTTCACGCTACTGACAGTGTCATCCCAAAGTCTTTTGTCTCTGAGCCAGGAGTCCTGTGACTTCTGACAGTACCTAGGAAATGGGGGCAGGCACACTCGTCAGCGGGGAGCTGTGGGACTCTCTCAGACCCTTCTCGGTCTTTGAGATTCACTTTCTCAGGGTGGTTAGTGATGATTTCTGAAGCCGTGGGGCATCTTCGACACATTCTGTGGAGCAGTGGTTGGGAGGATTCCACCACCAACACCAACACCACGAGAGTCCCCAAGGCCAGGCACAGGCAATCCTGCTGGAGCACGCTCGGACCTGCAGAACCAGACCTTCACGTAGTAGTCTGGGCTAAGGCTCGACCTTGAGCTCTCTCCCAGCTCCCAGGCCATGCCGTTGCCCCTGTTTGCCTGTGGATCTCACTCTGAACAGCAAGGCACCCACAGCATAATCTGATTCCTACTCAACTGCTGGGTCCTGATTTGTAAGAAAGAATCCTGCTGGGTGTGCTAGCACATGCTTGGAATCCCAGTCCTTGAGAGGCTGAGACAGGAGGATCACAGGTTCAGGGCCAGCCTCAGCTACTTAGTGAGGCCCTCTGCAACTTAGTGAAACCCTGTTTCAAAATAAAAGAATAAAAAATAGGGCTGGGGGTATAGGTTGGAGGTAGAATGCCCCTGGGTTCAATCCCCAGTACCCAAAAAAAAGAAGAAAGGAAGGGGAAGGAAGCAAGCAAGGAAGAGAGGGAGGAAGGAAGGAAAAGAAAGAAAGAAAAACCCTGAACTGTATCCCACCCCGATTCCATCAGAAGCTCTTGAATCAGGTCTGCACGTCCCCAGTAAGTCTCTCGGTGATTCTTCAGCACACTGGCATCTGGATGTCACCCTCCCAATTCCAGCAGCTCGGTGAATGGGGACTCCTCCAGCCAGTCTGTTACGGCTTGGGTAGGAAACGTCCCCCAGAAAAGCTCATGCGCTGGCCATTAATAATTAAAGCAGGGATCTCACTTCTGCAGAGGAATGAAAGCACCGGTGGATTCACAACTTGAATGCACAGGTTAGGCTGTGGCGCGGGGGGGGGGGGGGGGGGGGGGGGGGGGGGTTCCTGGGGACCGTCCTGGGGACCGCAGCTGTCCCTGGTGCTTCCTCCCCCCCCACCTGCCCCCTTCCTGGCCGCCCTGAGCAGCTCTCCTTGGTCATGCCGCTTCTGCCTTGATGGAAACCACGGGCCAAAGTCCACATCTGCTCCTCGAGTTGTAGTCCTCACGTAGTTGGTCTCCGTGATAAGAAAGCTAATGAAAACCTGGCTCCAAGCTGAGAGAAGCCAGGGTGCTCTCCTTGATCACCTAGAAGATCAGGTGAGGCAGGGAGCCCCAGAAATCACCACCAAGTGGGCCACCCTGAGTCCCTCGCCCTGGCTTTAGGGTCGTGCTTGTGAAATTCGTCTCCCAACCAAGATTTCCCCCCACTCTGAGGTCCTGGATTCTGCATGATGGTCTCCAAGTGGAACCCATATCTGTTAGGGTCTACATTGTTTCTCTTCATAATGCAAATGTCAAAGCCCCACCCCCAGGACCTCCCAATGTCATTTTATTTGGATATAGGGTCCTAAAGAGGTAATTGTTAAATATGGCCATTAAGGTGGATCCTGATCTAATCTGACCAAGAGCCTTATAAGAAAGGAAATGTAGACACACAGGGCTCCAGGGGAAGGGGGGATTCACTGCAGCCCGAGGACAACAAATGTCCCCACAGTTGGCTCCTGAACTTCCAGGCCCCAGAGCTGTGAGAGCTGAACTCCCATTGTTTAAGCCCCCAGTCTGTGGCTCCGTTATGACCATCGTCGTCCACTAATACTTTACCCTACGATCAAAGGGGTTCCAAGAAGCGACATTTTCTGAGGCTCCTATAATCCCTCCCCAGGATTACGGCCACATCGACTGGGAATTTCTTTCTTAACGTGCGTTTCCATTGTATACTTCTCCCACCAGGATGAAGGTTCCTTTTCTTTCTTAGTAATAAAGAGAAAATGGCTACCATTCTCCATTTAATAGCTCTTCAGGAAGGCAAGCACTCTAAATAAATCATCCTTTTTTCAGACTGAATAAATTGAACTTCTAGAAACCCACAAGGGGGAGAAAAAGAACAGAGAGAAAAGAGAGAGAGAGAGAGAGAGAGAGAGAGAGAGAGAGAGAGAGAGAGAGAGAGACAGAGGAGAGAGAGAGACTCTGGTGTAAAATGAACAGGCTCGGAGTGGGGAGGGGGCGCTAATGGGAGACACACGTTGATGGGAAGGAGGCAGTGCCTCTAATTTGTCCTTCCTCTCCTCCCTGTTGCATTTCCAGAGTTTGGTTTCCATGGAAACCTACTTTTGTGGATGATCTCTCCTTGCAGGAGCTACAGGCAGATTTTTCAATTTGCATAATGCAGTGATTTATCGAGCAGACACGAAGCAGCAGAAAGGGAGAAGGAGGGCGGACGGGCGGGAGGAGGCAGGAGGGAGGGGGTGGGGTGGCCAGTGGCTGGAGCTGGGGCTGGCCACTGCACGGTGCCTGCTCCTGTGTTTAAAACGCCCGGAGCCACTGCGCTGGGTGTTGTCACGGGCTTTCGAAGGGTAGAAACTCGTAACTCTGCTTATTTTCAACAGGAATTTTACTGGCAAAATTCAAGGCATCACCAAGCCCGGGGAATGTTGTCAAACTTCAAGGTGATCCTAAAATAGATCACATTTCTGTCGACAAAGGGTGGACCCTCACGGCAAAAGTGTGAGCTTGGAGGCTTGCTCCCAGCTCTGTAGCAGCCCTGCCGGCCCCAGGCCCCCTCCTCTCCATCAGATCCTGTGGGCTGGAATCCAGACCTCACTTTACGTGTGTGTGTGCCTGTGTGTGTGTGTGTGTGATTGGAGATTCAACCCAGGGGCATTCTACCTCTGAGCGAAGCCCCCAGCCCTATCTTATTCATTTGTTTTGAATCTTATTTATTTATTTTGAAACGATATCTTGCTAAATTGCCGAGGCTGTCCTCAAACCTGTGATCCTCCTGCCTGAGCCTCCCAAGCATTGAGATCACCAGGCATGTGCCGCCCACACCGGACTGCCTTCATTTAGAACAGAGGATTGGAGAGGTTGAGAAAATACTCAAAGCATCAGCCCCTCGCTGATCTAGACGATCTACACTCTGAGACCGGAAGCCGCTCCCCACCTGGGGCCAGCCATGGGTCCCAAAGAGAAGGTGGATGGGCTCGGGTCACACCCATGTTGGGACCCTCTTGCCCTCTCCTCGTCTGCCCTTCTCCAGTCGCACAGCCCACTGGTCCAGCTGCCCCTTGGGATCTGCTCCCACCTTGGGGTCCGGCCACACACCTTCCTGAGCCTGCAGCCCTGCAGGAGCAGCAAAGCTCCCCCCCCCCACCTGTGAGCGGGCTGTGGTAATCATGGTTCCCTAGAGGAACTGAGCCAGAGGATGGATGGTTTAAAGTTAGTCTCAGCAACTTAGACCCTGTTTCCAACTAAAAAATAAAATAGGGCTGAGGCTATAGCTCAGAAATTGAACACCCCTGGGTTCAATCCCCAGCACTGAACGCATACACACACACACACACACACACACACACACACACACACACACACACGACATCACATACAATTTTAACAGGAATTCCATATATATATATACATATATGTACTAGGGATTGAACCCAGGGGCATTCTACCTCCGAGCTGTACCCTCAGCCCTATTTTAGTTTTTTTTTTTTATTCTGAAACAGAGTCCCCCTATGTGGAGGGCCTCACTAAGTTGCTAAAGTTGGCCTCAAACCTGCCATTCTCATGCCTTAGCCTCCCGAGTACTGGGATTACAGGTGTGCACTGCCACATCCAGCAGGACGTAATATTTGATAATGATAATAAAGAACTATGTTACTGGTTTATGTGTTTACTCTCCCGTACTTTCGTCATGAGTTTAGAATGTACTCCCACTTACAGAAATAAAGCTGGTTAAAGCGCTATGCCGGCAGTGGTCCCACTCGTCCTGTGCTGTGTACTGCCTCTCCTGATTCCTTCCTTTTTCTCTTGTGCTTGATGTAACCTCTGGCCACTTTGGTCAGCACCACCCCAGAAGCAACAGGCGGTGCCCCACGGCCTCCATGTGCAGCAGAACCTCGGTTTGCCTGAGCGCTCTCTATTGACGGGGTCCGTGCCCGGGACAGAGGTCGGGGGTCATGTCAACAGGTGTGGATTGAGGTCGCGAGAATACGCACACCAGAGGAACTCAGGAAGCGCATCTACTTTATTGTTCTCCAATAGCTGTTTTTATAATATTTTTTACAGTGAAGCTAACCTTGAGGCTACAGGCAGACAGCCAGACAGTTTGAGACAGGAAAGTTATTTTTTGAAGGTCAAGCACGTGTTAAAGGGAGAGCTGTAACGCCTTATCTGTTCTCGGGAAGACAGAGGGCTTCTTTAACCCATTTGTCTTTATTAGTTTAGTCTGTGTAGGAGTAAGCAAGGACTGCATGTGTTTTGATAATGTTTGTAAGTGACTATAGAATTTCTTATGCTGTTTGTCTGAAGGCACTGTTTTTTCAGCTAATACAAAGAAATCGCTGTTTGTCCAGCCACCATCTGTTTCTAAGAAATTTTCCCTATAATAAATGTAAAAACAAAACCCAAAGCACCCAAAATTTCCAGAATATAACATAATGCAAAGTGGGATATGCCACACATTCCTTCTTGGAATCAGCTGCCTTGCAGGAATCCATTGGACTGAGCCTTGCTCAAGAGCCAGTTTTTAAGGAGCTGTGGCACTCTGGGAGGCTTGCATGGTGACAAAACCAACTGGTGGCTCCTGTCTCAGAACGCATTCCTGTCGTGAAGCTGCACGTGGCTCTATGTTCGTAATAGACTCATACAAGGTGAGCTAACTGTGCAGCTAGGGGCAGGTCGGCTGAGCTTTCTGTCTCTGTGCACGCATCTGCAAATTTGCAAAGTCATCCAATTGTTTTGGAAGCCCTTCTAGCGCCCAGCGTTATTTTAAGGATTCTCATGGCTGCCTCTGTCTTTGCACCATGAAGAGAGCCCTGTCTACACCAGGTACCAGGCCTTGCATTCCACTTCCCTGAGTGGGGGAGCTCATTTCTCACCGGGATGTTTCAAGGATGTTTAAGCAGACCACTGTGCAAATTTCTACACAACTGCATCTAAAAAGAAAGCAGAGAACTGAAGCGTGCTCGGCCTCCAGGCAGGCCTGGCAGGGGTCAGGGGAGGAGAGGGCTGTTCCAGGCTGACCCTTCAGTCCTTCAGGAAAGGTCAAGTGAACGAAAATGTAGACAATGATGAAGGAGTTCAGAGGCTCAGTAGGGGATTCTGGACTTCAGTGACAGAATTTCTGGAAGCAGAGTTTCCCTGGAGGCCCCCACTGACGGTGTCCTTCTGTGGTCTAGCTAAGTGTCAGCGACCCTGAGGTCCTTTCTGTCTGGTGGCCCGGATGTTACAAAGCTATGGGATTCTAAGGTCAGGTTCCATGGAGAGAGAGAGAGAGAGAGAGAGAGAGAGAGAGAGAGAGAGAGAGAGAGAGAGAGAGAGAGAGAG
>PVLC010001788.1:0-36583 GCA_004027655.1 Graphiurus murinus | reverse complement strand
ACATGGGGTTTTTTGTTTGTTTGTTTTATTTTTTTCTTCTTTATGGGTGAGTAGAATTCCAGTGTATGTATATCCCAGCTAAACCATTCCTCTGTATCTTCTCAGCAGTACTGAGAGGAGAGAGAGAGGGAGAGGGAGAGGGAGAGGGAGAAGAGAGGGAGAGGAGAGGAAAGAGAGGCTTCTTGAATCTGTACTTCCAAACTGTGTGTCTCTGACTGCATCCATCTCTAAGGGAGAGAGACTTCATCTGTAGCCCTAGACGTGAAAGCAGACAGACCTTGGGACCGGCGGCATCGCCTTTGGCAGCCGCGCGCCGTGAACGTGCAGCTCCATTTCATTATTACCGGCTGATTTCTGCAGGCCTTCTGATGACCTGAGCGCTGACGTCCAAGGCAGCTTGGGCTCCACAGCTAGCCCACGCAAGGGGCAATCCCCCTGCGCCTGGATCTCCAGAAACCACTCTGTGGTTGAAGGAAGACAGCCCCTTGGGATTCGAGGCCCGAGAACCTGTTTTCCATTTCCGTTGTGTGCATTCTCTCCTGAAGTCTGAAAGAGGGTGTTTTGAAATGCAGTGATAACAAGGGAGGCATCTGGGGGAGGGCATCAGTTTTGAAAGGGCTACCGGGATCGTTTTTAATTTAATTTTTTCGTTGGCGCTTTGTAACTGTGCTTACTAGTAAGATTCAGAGCAATGCCTACATACATGCACGTACCATTGTTGAGCCCCACTTTATTTTCCTGATACTTCGGTTGGTGCACTGTAGTTACACATCGAGGTGCAGTGTGATCAGAACGTCCTTGCACACAGCTGTCGGGGTCTCCTTCCACGTCCCCCGCTCCCCCTGCTCCCTCCTGGAACACGGTGATGACCTTGGTGGTAACACCCTCACATGTTGACACGGTGCTGCTTGAACAATCTCCTTCCTCGTCTCTCCATTTTCTCCTCCCGAGTCCCTGGCCAGACCCCTTCCACTCTCCTACTGGTCTCTCTCCACATTACTTAAAATACTTTAGGCTTCTTATTTTCTCTCTAGTTTCCACGTAGGAGAGAAAACATTAGCTGTCTGACTCCGGCTGATCTCACTCAGCTTACTAGTCTCTGGTTCCATCCATTTTCCTGCAAATGACATGGGGTTTTTTGTTTGTCTGTTTTATTTTTTTCTTCTTTATGGGTGAGTAGAATTCCAGTGTATGTATATCCCAGCTAAACCATTCCTCTGTATCTTCTCAGCAGTACTGAAGTCAGAATGCAAATACCATGGAGGTAGAGGCATCCCAGTGTTCACAACACCATAGTTCACAATAGCCAAATGATGGAGCCAGGCTCGGTGCCCATCAACAGAGGAATAAAGGAAGAATCAGGATCTTTCTAAAAGACTTCTGTCAAGTTCCCTAAGCTCCATCTCCTTATCTGTGTGTCAGAGGTAATCAAGCATTTACCTTAGGGCTGTCCTGGAGTTGGTATGAGAATATTATAAGAATTAAGTGAGACGAAACGTGTGTAAAACATTTCCAGCATGGCCTGGCCCCCCACATCCCTGCTGGTCACCATTATTACTTACACAGAAAACACATTGCTGGTCACACCAACGTGTAGGTTAAAAATTCAGTTTCAAGCCAGGCCTGGTGGCGCATGCCTGTAATCTCAGTAACTTGGGAGGCTGAGACAGGAGGATCTCAGGCTTGAGGCCAGCCTCAGCAACTTAGTGAGACCCTGTTTCAAAATAAAATAATGAAATAGGCTAGGGGTATGTAGAATGCCCCACCATCACAAAAAAATAATAAAATAAAATAAAAAACTCAGTTCCAGTTTCGGAGCACCAATGTGATATTAAAGTGAAACTTTAACCTTCGCTCTGGATGCAGAACAAGAACAGCGACAGCCTTTCTGTCCAGCGGCTTCAGCGAAGCCCTGGCTCGGCCCTCGCTTGAGGCCAACACAAAGGACCAGCCCACACCGCCCGCAGCCTGCACACCTGCCTGAGCTGCCATCTCCACCTCACAGGCCTGCTGTGACATCGTAATGGCTGCATTTGTAATCTGGAGACAACGCTTTGAATTCGAAAAAGATGAATAAGAAATCACAGTAGCCTTAGATTAGGAGTTCGGGGCCATTATTTCAACTTCTATAGTCCTCCCTCAGATTAAATCAAAGTTGAGTTTGATGGAAAAGAAGAAGAGAGAAGGAGCGCACTTGTGGGCTTTTTTTTTTTTTTTTAATTTTTTTTCTTTTTTTCCCTAATAATCCCTCTGCAGCTTTTACTCATCAGCTCCTCCCGGGGACGGCGGTGTATGTGGATGGCAGAGTTCCAGTCTCCATGGCAACGTGTCAGAAGAGGTCCACTTAGGAAAGGGCAGGGTCTCTCTGGCTGCCGAGAACAAGGCTTCCTAATGGCTTTTCAAGGCTGCAGACGCCATCCCGGTCTGCCGGGCTCCTTGTTCGTTTTGAAAACGAAACGAAAGCCCGCTCTGTGCGATCTTCAGCATTTGCCTTAGCAGTTAGATTTTCCTTTCTTCCGTATGACCTCCACTTTAGGAAAACAAATTAGTCTCCCAGAACATGATAAATACCACACACTGCCTCCCAATAAGCAATGTTGTTTGTTTGTTTGTTTGTTTTTAACTTGTAGGAAGGTAGAGAATTGCTTCTTGCTGGTGGAGGGATGTAGGGACAGCGTCCTTTTAGACTGCACCTCTTAACCTGTGATGTTTAAACCCCAGCCCTGTCGGCAAGCGAGCGGTAGACGGAGGAAGTCCTGGGGACCAGTCTGCCCCCTGACTCTAGTGACAGCTTCAAGACTGAGAGGACAGGGACTGGTTCTCCTCTCCCGCTTCCTGAACCTGCACTGACTATCATGCTCTAAACACCTGTTCAGCATTCACTAACTTACTCCTTATTCCTGCACTGGAAAGCATTTATGGGGACCGAAGGTGTAGTTTCGTGACAGAGTGCTTGCCTAGTATGCACAAGGCCCTGGGTACAATCCCCAGCAGCAGTAGTACCACCACCAGAAGCACTTATTGAGTCAGGGGTAGTGGCACATACCTGTCATCCCAGTAATTTGGGAGGCTGAGACAGGAGGATCGTAAGTCTGCGACCAGCCTCAGCAACCTAGAGACAAAAATAAAAAGAGAGGGAGTGTAGCTCAGAGACAGAACACCCCTGCGTTCAATCCCCAGTATCCCCCCCCCCAAAAAAAGGAGCCTCCGTTGAGCGTGCAGGATGAGTAGAGCCTCGGGAGACCTGAGAGCACCCAGGGTTGACTCTGAGTCGTGTTCTGCGCCATGATTCTCCTGCAGAAGGATCCTCCAAACTGAACAGCAGGTGTTGTATAAAGGATGTACTGTGGGATGGCGCTGGGTTTACAGTGCAGAAGCTCTGCCCACAGAGAGCGGGCATTCGCCCGGGAAGAATGAAAGGCAGGCCTGCCCTCGGGCTCACTGGAAGGCGTCCCCACGTGAGTGGCCACGGAAGAGGAGAGGGTCCACTCAAAACCCCGAGGTTGCTAAGTGTGTGGGGGCCCTTACTGAATCTGTTTAAGCATTTGTCAATAAGCACTTGCACTTAAGTTTGCTTTGTTTTGGTTTTACTTTTTTGTTGTTGTTTTGCTATTTCCGCACGTTTCAGCTTGTTTGGGGCTCAGGGGAAGTTCTGTAGGGCTAGAGTTCAAAGACCTCACTGTGTGTTCATCTTTTAGCTGGTCCTCCTGCAGACCCACTGTGCGTAGCCTCGCTCCCTCCAGGCCTTGGCTCCCTGAAGCAGACAATCAGAGGCCCCTGGAGAGCCTCCCTGAGCCGCCCTCCTGGACCCCATGGCACTCAGGTTACCGCCACTGTACACGAGTGACGTTACTGTGGGGCAGTTCTGGGCTAGCTCTCCTCCCCCTCGGTATTCCTTGAGACAGGACGGCGTGCTCATTATTTAATACCCATCCCACTTAATGAGGTCATTCTTATTTTCCTCCCAACAGAACCGAAGCGAAGAGTGATTAAGTCGTTTGCACACGGCCGGGCCGCAGTTCTCTTTATCTCATCCGCCTATCATGGAATTGTAATGGATGCTTTTATAATTCGGAGACAGAGCTTCAAATTCAAAAAGATGAACTAAAAAAGAAAAGAAATCACCATAGACTAGGATTAGAAGCTCAGGGCTGTTTCAGTTTCGATGGACGGCCATTCCTGCCACAGAACTGGATCTGTGCCCTGATCTTTCAGAGTCCGAGTCACACATTTCTCTCTCCCCCACCCAGCTCCTTGCTTGTGAGTATGGAAATGGGTGCCTCGCCTTTGCTGCAGCAACACACCCCACAGCCTGGCAAGAAGTGCCCACCCCATCTGGTGTCCAAGGGGGCCCGAGAGCAGGCCGCTCTAGGGTACGGATGGAAGGCGGTCCTGGCCGGCCGTATTTGACAACGTCCGTGATTTCTCCAACGAAATGATTCTAATTGTCCCAACATGCGCTGGCAAGGCACACACACATATCCTATATGTGTGTTTGGTTCTGGGGATCCAGCCCAGGGCCTCCTGCATGCTAAGCAACAGCTCTGCCACTGAGCTACACCTCCAGCCCCCTAATCTTAACTAAATTCGCCAACTCTAAGAACACTCTTGAAAGAAAATCAGCCTCTCCCCACCAGCACCCCCAGGGAGGCAGCCAAAGAAACATTGAGGGGTATCACTTCTTACTGTACTCAGCTCTGGGGTGGCTGCTTTAGGAGAGTTACTCTCTACAGTAGAACAAGACCCTTCATCGATACCCCTAACTTTGCATTCACACGCTACCTCCCCCCCGCCCAGCCCAAGGGACCACGGCGACGTCTCTTCCTTTTCTTCCCATTAAGGGAGCTCACGTGTGCCAAGTTGCCGACAACTTTCTCCATGATTGACTTACTCTCAGTTTGACCCTTTATGCAACATCTCGCACATTTTGTGAACCATGTACATGAACAGGGCATTGAACTCATCTCCACGGTGGGAAGAAAACACACACATCTCTGGAAGGCTCAGACTTTTAGAATCAAAGTCGAACAAAATACCAGTGTTCAGCCTGGTATGCTCACTTGTGTTCTCTCTCTCTCTCTCCCTTTCTTTTTCTTTCTCCTCCACCTCTTTCTCTCCTATCTGTCTTTCTCTCTCCCTCTTTCTCTGTCTCTCTCTCTCTTTTTTTTTTCGGTACTGCGGATTGAACTCAGGGGCATTCTACTGCCAAGCTACACCCCCAGCCCTATTTTTTTATTCTTTATTTTGAAACAGGGTCTCACTCAGTTGCGGAGTGCCTCACTAGGTAGCTGAGGCTGACCGTGATCCCGGATCCCAGATCCTCCTGTCTCAGCCTCCCGAATGCTGGGATTACAAGCGTGCACCACCATACTTCTCTCTCCCTCCTCTCTTCCCCCCTCTTCCTCTCTCTTCCTCTCTCCCTCCGTCCCTCCCTCCCTCATACTTGGAAGATTGGAGTGCACCTCAAATGGCTGGCCAAAGTCCTCGATCACAGACCATTTCACAGCACTTAGCTCCTAATTGAAATTTCACAGTACAATACTTAAGACACTTCAGATGCCTCTCCAGTTAAGCAAATGTGTTTTCCTAGCCATTTAACTGTATGTGATTTTCTCCTCTCAGCTATAGGCGTGTCTTATGATTTGCTGGTGGTGGCTCTGGCCATTAAGCCCTTTGGTACTTATCTGAGAATGTTCTAGAATGTCCTATTTCTCTGTGAGTTCAATTTCACCCAGTCGTTGGGTTAATAGTCTCACCGGGTTGTGTGCCTTTAGAAGAAGAGAGAACATTCCTGTCCTCAGAGGAGATGCTAGCTCTCGCCCACCCACTCCGGACTTTTCCAGACCATCAGCTCCTGTAGGTCCACACTCTGGTTCTCTCAGACCTGGTCCTAATACACGATTGTGTAAGAACTCGATTCCACAGATAGGAAGCACGAGCAACTTCTAAAGATCTTGAAAACACTGAAGTCTGTTGAGACAAAAGATCACCGTAAGCAATCTTTTCTCTTTCTACTTGAATATTTGAAAAAAATATATAAGCCAGTCATGGTAGCCCATGCCTGTAATTCCAGTACTTGGGAGGCTGAGACAGGAGGATGGCAGGTTTGAGGACAGTCTCAGCAAGTAGTGGGACTCTCATCAACCTAAAGAGATCCTGTTTCAAAATAAAAATAAAAAATAGGGCTGGGGGTGTAGCTTGGAGGTAGAATGCCCCTGGGATCAACCCCCAGTACCACATACTACCACATACACTGGGGGTTGATCCCAGGGGCAGTCTACTTCCAAGTCCGGGAAAAGTCCGGGGTGGGTGGGCGAGAGCTAGCAGCTCCTCCAAGGATGGGAATGTTTTCTCTTCTTCCAAAGGCACACAACCCGGTGAGACTATTAACCCATATAGGCATTTCAAAAAACGAAAGGATAAAACAGTACAAACAATATTGCAACCATTAATATTTTGCCAATCTTGTTTCATCCATCACACTTGCCCCTGTTCTTTGTTTGATTGTTTAATTTTGTGCTAGATTGCTTGCTAGAGAATTTGAAGAAAATATTGTTTCGCCCCAGAAGTACTTCATTTAATACCTTTCTTAACCGCTAATGACATTATTTTGCTATTACCACCAGGACATAATTGGACATAACTGAATTAGCGGTAATTCCTTAACTGCGTCTAAGCCTGGTTCATATTTAAATGTTCCCAGTTATTACAAAATGTCCTTCAGGTCCAGGGGTGCAGCTCAGCAGTAACATGCTTTCAGAGCACATGCAAGACCCTGGGTGTGATCCCCACTCTGAAAAACAACAGCGACAACAACAAAGCCATTGCACCGTTGGTTTGCTCTGAATCAGGACCCAAAGCGGTCAACATGTTTCTGTGGCTATCTTTTTAGTGTGGGGTTTTTGTCCTAGGAGTCTCTCATTCTCTTTACTCCAAGCCTTGGGTCTGTGGATGACCCTGACTTCCAGAATCCCCTCTCCTCCGCTCTCTTCTGAATTTGGCTTCCTTGCAAGGTGCAAGGTCGTTTGCATATTCCCTGAAGATGGGTTGTAGGTCTGAAGGCTTTTTCCTTACCAGTAGCTAGATCTACAGAAACAGAGTCGCAGATCCCTAGAGCCGGAGTGTAAGGCCCACTTGCTGCTCTGCCACCTGACACCTGTACCCTCTCCACAGTGTCCCTTAGAAGGGGAGAGAGGTGTAGCACCCTGAGGCACAGGTAGCAAATAGGGAGGCTTGGAAGGGCGCTGACCCAAACCCAGAAGCAATACCACCCCACCCCAGAGTGCAGCATGGAGAGCTTTGCAAAGAGGTAGCATTCGGGATCGATTGGCTAGGTCAGTGTAAAATGCAAAACTATTAAGCTCCTCGATGAAAACATAAGAGAAATTCTGAATGGCTCAGGTTTCTGGTGTTAACTTTTTAAATACCACACCAAAAGCATAACTCATGGGGGGATAAAATGATAATTTGGACTTCACTAAAATGAAAAAAAAAAAATAAAAGCTTCCGGTCTATGAAAGCAACTGCCTAAAGAATGAGAAGACAGACCACAGGCTGAAAGAAAATATGCGCCAAAGACCCCTCATAAAGGGCTGGCCAGAAATGCAGCAAGAATTCTTAAAATTCAACAAGAGGGAAATGCACAACCTGATTAAAGGCCGTGGGAAAGATCTGAACAGACACTTCATCCTAGAAGACGTCCAGGTGAGGAGTTAGCACAGGAAAAGGTTCTCAACATCTTATGTTGTCAGCGAACTGCACAGTACAACGGGGGATACCTCCAGACAGCGACTAGGAAGGATAAAATCCAGAACACGGGCAGCACCAAATGCCGGTGAGGATGCGGAGCAACAGAGACCTGCTCACTGCTGGTCGGATGCAAACTGCGAGAGCCACTCTGGAAGATGATTTGGCATTTCTCAAACAAATGTAAAGATAAGACTTACCAAATGATCTAGCAATCGTGCTCCTGAGTATTTATTCAGCTGAGTTGAAAACTTATGTCTACACACACACACACACACACACACACACACACACACCCTAAATGCAAGTGTCTTTTTTTCATAATTTCCAAAATTTGGAAGCAATCAAATGTGTTTCAGTAACTGATTAGGTAAATAAACTGTGGTACATCCAGACAGTGGAATATTACTCAGCACTGAAAAGAAATTAGTTACTGAGGTGGCGGTGTTGCTCGGCGGTAGAGTGCTTGTCTAGTGTGCATGAAGTCTTGGGTTTATTCATCTGTCCAACAAAAAGGGGGAGAAGGGGATTATCTATGAAGCCACAGAAAGACATGGGGGACACTTCAATGTATTTTACTAAATAAAAGAAGCCAATCCAAAAGACTACCCATTGAATGATTTCGACTCTATGACATTTAGAAAAGGGAAAAAGTATGGAGGCAATTATGAATAAAGGTGCTATCAGCATTGGTGAGAAGTTTTTCATAGGAAGGTAAGTCTTCAACACAACAGAGTAAAAGCTTAGGAGTGTGGCTGCTGGATTCCATGGGTTAAATTTGTAAGAAACAGCTAAATTTTCTTCCTAAGTGGGCCTACCATTTCCGTCTCCACTAGCAAACACGAGTGCCTTCCCTGAAGGAACCAGGCCTCAGAACGCACTGGCAGGGCTGAGTCTCCCCTGGGCCCCCTTTTCTGCTCAGCCTGTCGACTCGTCAGTTCTTCCGCTGTCCTGACCACTGGCACCACACAGGAAGTCTTGCAGTCGGCTGGTTTCTGCACCCCGAGTTTCTTCTTCAGTATTGCTTCGGTACTTTGGGGTCTTCTGGATTTCCATATAAACTTTAGAATCATGCTGATGAGACTGGCACAGAAATTGCTGCTGAGATTTTGAGTGGACTTGTTTGCAATCTACAGGTCAAAGCAAGGAGAACTGGTATCTTGACAATTCTGAGTCTCCCTGTTCCATGCTCAGAAAACACCTAAGTGTCTTATTTGCTAATACAAATGGCTATTGTGTTTTTAATTTCTTTTTTTTTCATTTTCAAGTACTTATATTCGTGCATTATAATTCTACATCATAGTGAGGTTCAAAGTGTTACACAGATTCGCGCACACAGGTCTTGGTGTGTTTTACTACAGATCCCACCCGATACCCGTCCTCCCCGTACATGTTAGTGAGATGGTAGTGACTTCTTCATATAGGGACAGAGAATTACTTAAACTGTTTTCTTCTGATGAGCATGTTTCATCCTTTGTCACTTGAAGGATTACTTCTGTTTGTCTTGCTTTTGTTTTTATTTTTGGCAAAGGAATATTATCCATAAACTCATCTACATGGGGAAGTTATTGATAAGGCTTTAAAATTATTCCTAGACATTGGATCATACAAGGGAACTGATTTCATCTTTCTCCATTTCTTGCCTAACAGTGCAACCACCCTAAGGTAAGTTCCTTTGAGACTGTGTTAGCTCAAATTACACAGGTAACTGCAGAAACTTAATATTTTGTCTTGACTCTAAGCATATTTGATACTTTTGAACACTAAGCAAAGAGGAAATGATATCTTGTCCTTTGTGGAGAAGGGACACATCTGAAGAAGTGTACTATAGTTTAAGTCAGGAAGTATTCCAGAGCTGGTATGGTTTGCATTGTGATTTTTGTAATACTTCATAATTTAATTACAAGTTCTCAAAGCTCGCCTTATCATGCAGGAAGGCAATTGACCTCGGGGTCTATTCGAAAGATTTCATCTGCATATTATATTATACACTGAAGTTGGGTCTTGCAACCTTGAAATAATCATTTATTAGTTCCAGGGTTGTTGTTTTTTTTAATTATTAGGGATTTTCTAAATAAACGATCATAGCATCTATGAGCAGAGACAGTTTTATTTTTCCATCCCAAAGTGTATACCTTTTATTTCCTTTTCCTATTTTATTACATTAACTAGAACTTGTCTTTCTTCTTTTCTAATGTATGCATTCAGTGCTTCAAACATGTACGTCCTTAAAACATGACAGTCCTTAACATGTACGCATATAAAAACAGAGTACCAAGATACCAAGACAAAAATGGAAAGAACTGCAAGAAGAAAACACAAAAATCCACTATTGTCTTAGGGACATTAGCACTAGTGAGTAACTGGCGAGGCCCGGCGGCAGGGGCCGTCATGGCGCTACACAGAGACAGTGCAGTTAACGATGGGCCTCATACATGACCGCAATCCTGGTCAATCTACAGGTCAAAGCAAGGAGAGGAGGTGAAACATTTCTATTACCTAGTATTCTCTTTTTCTAGCATCTTTTTTCATGTTTAGATACACAAATACTCACCATTGTGTTGCAATGTCCACGGTATTCAGTACAGGAGTATGCTGTGCATGCCCATGGTCTAGGAACGTTAGGTTACAAACGGTCATCTAAGGGTAGAGGAGGCCACAGCCATCCAGGTTTTTGTAGGTGCACTGTTGATGTTGGCGAAATGAGATGAGTTAATGACTCCTTTCTCAGAGTGCACGGCCATATATAGGCAGCGCAGAACTCTAGCACCGCCCTTCAATGGTATTTCATTCATGCCTATTTTACCCAACAACAGGACAAGGTGCATTCTAGACTCACATAGAAAATTTGCCCAGATAAATTGCATTCTGGGCCACACATATATCTAAAAGAATACAGAGTGCTACCAGACCACAGTGGAACTAAATTTGAAACCAATCACAGGGAGATAGCTGGAAAATTCCCAAACATTTAGAAGTTAAACTACACTTCCCTTATAAAACAAAACAAAAAAATACAACAACTTGGAACAAAGAAGTGTAAAAAAGCAATTAAAAATATTTGTAAAATTGAAACTAAAATGAGGACTTATCAAAAACAATGTTTATAGTTATTTTTTTTTTCAGTACTGTGGATTGAACCCAGGGTCATTCTACCTCTGAACTACACCCCCAGTCCTATTTTTTTTATTCTTTATTTTGAAACAGGGTCTCACTAAGTTGTGGAGTGCCTCACTAAGTAGCTGAGGCTGGCTGTGAACCCCGATCCTCCGGTCTCAGCCTCCCAAGTACTGGGATGACAAGTGTGCGCCTCCACGCCCGACTTGTTTGTAACTTTTATATTCATGATATTTTTCTTTTCTATTATCTCCCCTTTTCTGCCACTTTTATGATATGTACTTCTTATTTTCTGATTTGTACTTTGTAATTACACATATTCGTGGGGTATAATGTTTTCATAAAAACATCACATAGTACACATTGTACAATGAGCAAATCAGAGTACTTGGCATACCCATCACCTTTTGAAAACTGATTATTTCTTTATGGGTAAAGCATTTTAAAATCTTATGACTGCTTTGAAATAGATATTATTGTTGTCCGTGGACCTCCCCTGCCTGTGCAATAAGACCTGGAACTTATCCCTCCAATCCAAGGGCAACATTCCTCCTACTGGTCAACCTCTCTCCATCCTCTTTCGCCCAACCCTTTAGCCCCACACACCGCTGTGCTGCTCTCCACCACTGGGAGATCAACTTCCACTGGGTTACACATGCAGGACGATCACGTGGCATTTCTCTCTCGGTGTCTGGCTCATGTCACTGAACATGCCCTCCTCCAGGTGTATCCAAGAAGTCGCAGTGACAGTTTCCTGGTTCTAATTAAATATGTTTGTGGTTCCACATTTTTCTTCTCTTGTTTTTTTTTTTCTATTACATTTCTTTTTAAAATTTTTCGATCGGTTGTTCTTGAGTTGCCTTTGAGCAGTACACATTTATAATTTATCCAACTTCACTCTCAAATGCTAAGTTGATTCTCAGGCACCGGTAAATTCCTTATAACAAAGTATTCCCAAGGTCTTCCAATCCTTAGGACATTACTGATATCCATTCCATTTAACCATAATCTGCAATTACCTGATACATTCTGATCTTCATTACTTTCAAGAAACAATGATCTGTTGGCCAATTAAGAACAGTAAACTAGTTTATTTTACCCCATCTATTTTGATGTTCTCCCTTCTTTATGAGATCCAATTTTCTGATCCATCTCATTTTCCTTCTTATTAAAGAGCTTCTTCTAGAAGAACAAAATTATATCATTCGCAGGAAAATGGATGAACCTGGAGAAGATGATGTTAAGTGAGACCGGCCAGTCACAGAGAGTGAAGGGTCACGTGTTTGCTCTCATATGTAGAAGCTCGGGAGGAACGAGACACCACAGGGGCTCCAGATAATGGAGGAGAAACCCCAGTGGAGCTAGAGAGGTGGTCTAGGGGAGGGGGGCGGGGAGAATCAATGAAGGCAACACTTCCATTGGCATTTTGTACATCTGTGAGAATACCAATGCCAACCTCAATACTCTCTATGGGGAAGGGGGGGTTCAGGAGAGAATCGGGAGAAATCCCACCAAGTGCTGCCAACTATATTGTGATGTGAGACTATTATGCACCAGTAGAAGTATTAAAAAGATGGGCGTGGTGATGCACGCTTGTAATCCCAGTACTTGGGAGGCTGAGACAGGAGGATCGCAGGTTCGCGGCCAGCCTCAACTACTTAGTGAGGCCTTCCACAAATTAGTGAGACCCTGTTTCAAAATAAAGAATAAAATAGGGCTGTGGGTATAGCTCAGAGGTTGAATGCCCCTGGGTTCCATCCCCAGTACCACAAAGAAAAAAGTATTAAAAAACAATAGAAATGTTTCCACCGCTTCCCAATAGAGCCACCAGCTTCCAGCCAGGCCTTCAATGTTCGAGCCTTTGGAGAATATTCTAGATCTTGCTGTTGACAGAAGCCAGAAGTTCAATCGATAATGCCTGTTCATGTTCGCATGCACTGGACTGGTGGCAAAAGAGAGGAGGAACCATTCCCCGTTGGTTTTACCTAGCAAGACCAAGTTTTGCAAACAAACAACAAATCCACCCCATGTTGCTTTAGCCTTTGAGCCCACTTTTCTAACAAGGCTTTGACTCCCCCTCACAGTCGGTCTCCACTGCGGTCCTGGGACACATTTGTATTTAGAGAAGTTAGCGGGGAAACGCAGCCCTCTCACTGGCTTGTGCATGGGGGACATCGCTATTGTAGACATTCATAATTCGAGAACAAATCAGTGTCTTCCTCAGGGAGAGAATCTAGGTAATTAAAAATATGATTATTAATGTAAGAATAATGGAACCATGATCCTGCTATTTCCTAACAGAATTAAAATGTCTTTATCCACCGAAGATTTGTGGGAGGGAAAGTTAATTGACAACCTAAGATGGAAACTAATTTGGAATACAATTAATTTCAGGACTCTTGAAAAGTAATGCTTTTACATTACAGCAAATGGTTGCAGCTAATCACTATCTGAGGAATACTTGTAAATTGGTTATATTTTCTTTATTTAATATAGTTTCTGTGATTGCTTGAACTCTTATTTAGGGGAAAGTCCAGTTTTCAATTTAAAGTGATTATGAAGGAAAAAAGGGCGCAATGTCCCTGTGAAGCTGTGGGTATACACAAACGGGGCGACCCGGGCAGCACTGAGTTCCTCTTGCACGCTCCTGACCTGGAGTCAGAACACGCTTCCTCCCGCCCACACTGCAGGCCATGCTCAGAGACCTGCACGCTCTCCTCTTCCCTTCCCTTCATCCAAACCAACACAAAAACAGCAACTAATAACTAAAGAATAGGACAAGCCTTAGCCGGGTGTGGTGGTGCTGAAATCCCAGTGCTTAGGATGCTGAGACAAGAGGATCACAGGTTCGAGGCCAGCCTCAGCAACGTAGTGAGACTCTCAGCAACCTAGCGAGACCTTGTTTGAAAACAAAAATATAAAAGAGGGGGAGAGGAGCTGTGCGTGTCTCTCAGAGGTAGAATGCGCCTGGGTTCAGTCTTCAGCATCAAAATTAAGGCTTGTTGTGAGGAGTGGGGATACCCCCTCCCCCAGGCAACGGCGTCTTTCTTATTGCTGCCGCCAAGACCCTGATTGATCAATCTTGAAATAATGACCAACCAGACCACCAAGACTGCTGACTCTGCACACTTCTAGTTCCCTTGTCTATATTGCCTGGGAACTCAGAACCCTCCCGGGAAGGGCTGGTCTCCATGGTCTTCCTGGTATAACCATACTGAGTAAAGTGTCCCTCCCTGAATTTTACCATTACTTTCCATTCAGTTTCAGGGATGAGTGGTCATCATATAGGATAGGAGAAATTAAAAATATAGGTAGAAAGGAAATACATGAAATATGTCGCTTTGAACTAAACGCCTCGGGGTAAAGTTCCAGGTACTTTTCCTCCCCAAATGGTCCTATTTCCAGGCTGGAACTTAACTTGCAAATTTCTGGGCAATCTGTCAATCTTAGAGTTACTATAAATTCCCTCACTTATGAAAATGACCCTGTGCACTACTTACCCATGTACTAAACAGATTAAGTCAAGAGAGATGCAATGTAGGGCACTTTCCAAAAATACCAACTGATTGGACAATGGAAACAAGGTAAGCATAAGGATCCTGAGAGTCACCAGAGCTCTGGAAACCATCGTGTGGCGACGGGACCGATGTCCTGTCACCCCCGAGTGCCATCCCAGGCATGCCCCAGCCGCACTGCCCTTGAAACCAGAGCCCGAGCTCTCCAAAGGCACCTCTCACCCTGGAAATGACCTCGCTCCCCCGTAAATGGGGGAAAGGAAGGAAGGAGGGAGGGAGGGAGGGAGGGAGGGAGGAAGGAAGGAAGGAAGGAAGGAAGGAAGGAAGGAAGGAAGGATAGAGAGAGAGGTTGAGTGTCACTGCCCCCATACACACCAGGAAAGGCAATCCATACGAATGAGTCCAAGTCAAATGCTAATTCTCATCCCTCAGAGACACACACAGAAAAGATGTCTGATCATCCTGTGGCCCAGTCATATTGACAAAAAATTAACCATCACGGTAGTGTCTGCATTTTCGATTTTTCCCTTTTTATCTCCACGGTACACTTCCACATAGCAGACTCTCCCAGAGCATTTGCTGACAACTCACAGCTGCCTTGCCATCCCCCGTGATCCGCTCACAAACCCTTTGCCATCTGCGTGCAGGCTGCGTCTGCCCAGGGCAGAGGCCCGCCAAGTGCTCGTGGGCGAGTGAACTCTAAGTGATCAAGAGAACGGAGCCCAGGCTCTGGGCCTGGACGCGCTGCTACTGCGGCCCTGTGTGCCACCCCAGTACGGCCTGGGGAGAGCAGGAGCTGGCGGAGGCCCAAGCGCCCACTCCTACACAGCCACACTGAACCGTGGCCACTTCTGGTGTTTTGAGATGACCTTTTGATGTCCAAGGACTCGTCCCTCAAGCACCTATGGCAGGCGCTTGTGGTGGGATGAGTGGCGGTTACACAAGTCACTAGTTGAGTGTGTCCGCACGTGGTGAGCTGCTTATATCTCTCTCCTCATTCTGAAGAGGAGCCAAGACAGAGAAGCAGGAAAGAGAGCCGATTTCCTTAAAAACCTCAACTTTGCCAGGCAGGGTGGTGATGCACAGCTGGAATCCCAGTACTTGGTGGGAGGTGGGGAGGATGAGACAGGAGGATCACTGGTTCAGTGCCAGCCTCATCAATGCAGTGAGACTCTCAGTAACCTAGAAAGACAGAAGAAAAACAAAATAAAACAAAACAGGGGCTAGGGATGTAGTTCAGAGGTAGAAATGTCCCTGGCATTCAATCCTTCAATCCCTAGTGTTGTTACTACTACTAATAATACTACTACTGCTACTACTAATAATAGTAATAATAAAAGAAACCTCAGGTTTGGGCTGGAGATTTAGTTCAGTGGCAGAATTTCTTGTCTAGCACACATGAGCACCTAGGTTCCACCTGCAGCACTGGAAAGAAAGGAAGGAAGGAAGAAAAGATGGGAAGAAGAAAAAAACCCTCAATTTTTATTTACGTGGGAGCCTCTTTTTGTGTTGTTGTTGTTGTTGATGCTGTTTGACACTGAGAGTTGAATCCAGTGCCATTCTAACACCTCCAGCCCCTTTTATTTTACTTTTTTAATTACTATTTTTTAAAAGACTCACTAAATTGTGGAAGGCTTCAATGAGTTGTTGAGGCTGGCCTTGAACTTGGAATACTCCTGGCTCAGCCTCACAAGTTCTGGGATTATACATGTGTACCACCACACCTGGCTGCATGTGGGACCCTTTGATAGATGTCAAAGTCTAACAAACTCACGAGTCTGACAATCCCTCTGTGAAAGCATGAAGAGTCTCCTGTGGAGCAAACCCTTGTATTCACCTCTGTAAGCGCAGCTCCCCCGAGTCCCAGGCTCCCCTCCACTCTCTGACACAGAGCCATGCAAGGGCAGAGCTTCAGATCTGCAGCTTGCTTGCTTTAGATGAGCCACACCTGTTGTCATAGCTAGACATAATTAAGTCATGAGGGCTATGATCTCATCATGGAAAAATCCACTGTAATGGACTTACTGGGTGGTCACCCAGGCAGGTAGGGTGTTTCTGGAGAAGGCAGGTCCCTGAGGATGTGGCTGTAGGGACTGTACTAGTGTCTTTCAGTCCCCTTGCTTGCTTGTGCTCTTTCCGTTTCTGGCCTCCGTGATGTGAGAGCAGAGCTCTCGCTCTCTCCCTCTCTCTCCGCTTCCCAACACCATGCCCTGAGTTTCAGCTCCTGGTCTCTCATGCACTGAACCCAGAACCTCCAGAAAACTGTGAGCGAATACGTGTTCCTTCCTCTAAGTTGTGTGGTCAGGTCCTTTGGACCATAGCAGCGATAGTGCTGACCGAGCAAGACACATTTGCAGACAGGATGCTTGCTGCCCTGGCTGGACATACTAACATAAATGCATGTTAAGGTGGTTTAGATGTGAATGCACTCCGAAAAGACCACCAAAAGTACAAGAGATCTGAATGACTGCATGGTCCCAACCTGTAATCCCAACTACTGAGGAAGCTGAGGCAGGAGAATCGCAAATTCAAGGCCAGGCTGGGCAAATTAGAAAGACCCTGTCTCAAAAATAAAATAAAGCCAGGCATGGTGGTACACACTTGTAATCCCAGTACTTAGGAGGCTGAAACAGGAGGATCATGGGTTCGTAGACAGTCACAGCAACTTATAGAGGCTCTCCTCAACTTAATGAGTCCCTGTTTCAAAATAAAAAAAATAAAATAGGGCTGAAGGTGTAGCTCAGAGGTAGAATGTCCCAGGGTTCAACTTACACTACCACAAAAAATAAAATAAAATAAAAATGGGCTGGGAAAGTAGTGCAATTGTGAGCACTTGCTTAGCATGCATAAGGCCCTGGGTTAACCCCCAAACCACACACACACACATCAAAGTTTATAGTAGCACAGTTCACAAGGCCAAATTATGGAACCAACCTAGATAACCGAATGGATAACAAAAATGCGGTCTACACACATGCGGCCATAAAGAAGAGCACAGTTGTGTCACGTGCAGGAAAAGAGACCTAGAGAACCGAAGTTATGTGAGACCAGCCAGCCTCAGAGAGTGAGGGGCGGAACGTCCTCTCTCCTGTGTGGAAGCCAGAGAGAAAGCAGGAAGCAAAAGGGACTTCAGATAATTGAGGAGGGAGACCAGTAGAACCCTGGGAGGGGACTGGCGAGGGAGCTGTGCAGGCGCAACGGAGAACGAATGAATGAAGGCAACCGTTCAAATAATGCCTCGTCCCTGTACGAAGACATCAACACCAACCTGACGGACACGTGTGGGGTCTGGGGGACGAGAGGAGAAAGAGCCCCAGCGCTGTGTGCATGTGTGCTCGCATTACTTTGACCTCACTAAGATGTAAAATTACAATGCACCAGTAAAAGCATTAAAGTAAAGGGAAAAGAAAAATCTGTTTGTCAAGTGCAGCTTCTCCGTCTTCTCCACCTGACCCACAGCCCGGCTCCTGGCTGAAGACCCCCTTGTCCCTCCATCACAGGCTCTTCCTCCTCCCTGCGCCAGTGCTCCTGCTCCAGTGCTCTCCGTCCTCGCCGGCTTCTCCACCCACTCACTGCTTTTGTCAGGAGACATAAACAAAATTGCAGACCATCATAGACTACAAAAGAAACCCCTCCACAACACTGCTTAAAGTGCTACCCGAGGCTGAGTGTGGCCTGAGCACTTAGAACCCCGTGAATTTCCAACGCCGCCTCCTGAACCCTGCGCCATCAATGTCGGTCCCGCTGAGGGCGTCGGCTGTAATTAACATCCTGAATTACTACGGGGCCCCAGTGGGAAGGGCGCTGGGCTTTGGTGTGAGCTCCCACAGTAACAAAAGGCTTTCTCCAAGAGCCGGGCTCCAGTTATTTTCTTTCAGATGCACATGGACACTGGTGTTCTCATCTTAAATAGGCGATGAATGCCAACTTCACCAAATAAATAGGTGGGCTGGCCGAATTCACACCATTTCCCTATCTCAGCCTTTGGCCTTTCATAAGTAAGCAAGATTATATATATATTACATATATATAATATATATAATCTTTCACAAGTAAGCAAGATTATATATATATATATATATATATATATATATATATATATATATATATATATATATATATATATATATATGGAAAAAAAAACTTGGGGATACAACCCACTCCAGCTTGGGTCTTAGAAAGGAGTTCTGACCTTGAACTCAGGTCTGACCTGAGAAGGAGAGGCCCGGTGCTCGGGGTCCCGGTACGGACAGCTCCTCCTCTCCCTGAGCCTTCTGTCTCCTAACGGGGGTCTTAAAGGACGTGGCGCCGTGAATTCTACAACTAGACATTCATCTAAAAGTGGCTGTCCCCAGGAAAGATCCACATCCCCTGTATTGAGAACACTCATAATTAAGCTTGGGTCACAAAAGAGAGTGGTCAGAGTGTCACAGGACGGGCAGGCTCTGAGGAAAAGCGTCTCCGGTGCTGAATGGAGCGTCCAGCTGAGCCTCTACCCGGTTCCACTGGGACCTCTGGTCAGAAGTGCAGACTCTAGACCCAGCTCGCCCAGCGGGGACCCCAGGAATGATCAGGGTGCACCTTAGCCAGCACCCCCCGCCAAAGCCCAAGTGCCTCAGCAAAACCTCCCTGGAGATCTGATTTAAGTAAAATCAGTTTCAGCGCACAGTGCTGATACACACATAGATACGTAATTGTGTGTGCGTGTGTGTGTGCGTGTGTGTGTGTGTATGTGTGTGTGTGATGCGTGTATAGTTCCAAATGAGATCTCCGTGGACATTAGGTATATGTAATTTTCTCTTCGGGACTTGTAAAACCAGCAATAGTAGCTGTTATTAGTTGAAATCATCTAAAATAGCTCGTTTATTTGGAAAGAAAATATCCCTTCTCGTGGCCATTTTCTATGGATGAGCAGGCACCCTCCTCCGCCCTGCTCTTCCCCGGGCTCCCTAACTCTTGAGTTAATCAGGCCCCAGGCCCGCTCTTCCCCTACACCGAGTGGGAGGAGCGGAGGGAGGAGGGAGAGGAAAGCTGAGCGGCGGTGCCTTCTGAAGCGTCCAGGCCAGAGATGAATGGCAGTTGTGCTATGAATAGCCACACATGAATCTCAGCGCACTTCCCTGCCCTGCATGAGAGAACTGTGTGAACGGCTCACGCACCGCAGATAATTAGCAATAGATGGCTTCCTTCCCAGAAAACCCCCTCTCTGCTACTGACCTTTATCCACAAAATGGATCCTGTTTTAAATTTTTATTTTGTTTTGCTTTGTTTTCTAGCGCTGTCATTAAAAGGAAGCACAACCTCCTCTGCTTCTTCCCTTGGCCAATTGAGCCTCACGGTCCCGGTATGAAAAGGAAGCCAGAGCTTTTTCCGGGGCACAGCCCTCAGCCCGATGGTCGTGTCTGATCAAATGTTCCAAGATTAAAATACTGGCTCCTTACGTTGCCAAGTATCCAACAGGTCGTGGGGCAAGTCCGCTACGCTGACCCAATGATTTGTTGTTTTTAATTAAACCCAGTAACGGTTGCTGCAACTTTTGCATGAATCTCGAATACTGCAGTGTTTCTTTAGAGATGATGAATCTTACTTCAATAAAGCATTGTGCAAAGTTCTTCTTGTTTTATTAAATTTAAATGAGTTGGAGCGTTTATATAAATCATCACTGAAGAGAAGAGTGAGCAAATGTTATCAGCTCAATAAATCTGTCCCTGTGCATTGAGGAAGACAAGCTTCTGTTAGCTGTGGGCTGCACAGGAGAGTTACAGAGAGATAGCCGCTGGAAGTTCTTAGGGAAAATAACTCACGAAAGACACGCCAAGAGGTTTAGGGAATGGTTCTTTCATATTTTCTTCCTAACAGTCCTATTCCAATGGTAACATTTTTGTCTCTTGCTTTGACTTCCTTGATAGCACTTCCAAGTTCACATATGTCACTGTCCAAGATGATCAAGAATTTAGGAGGCAAAGGTAACCAGGCATAAAGCAAAATAAGAAAGAAAGAGAGAGAGAGAGAGAGAGAGAGAGAGAGAGAGAGAGAGAGAGAGAGAGAGAGAGAGAGAGAGAGACTGGGAGGGAGGGAGGGAGGAAGGAAGGAAGGAAGGAAGGAAGGAAGGAAGGAAGGAAGGAAGGAAGGAAGGAAGGAAGGAAGACTCTAAGGTTTCAGGTGTGTTTTTTAACTTGACACCTTTTATTTCCACAATAACTTAAAGTTTTAAGAACATGTTTTTTCTCCCTGAGATCAGGAAAAAAATGAGACAGAATTTTAATAAATAGACACTTTAATAAATTATGTAGGGTTAACAGCACAGCTTTTCTTGGTCATGGCGATTGATTGTCTCAACAGTTCCATTAAACACTAAGTGTTGTCACCTTTCTTATACATTCCAAAATACCCCTAAAGATTCCACAAGGCAACCAGGTGCAGGGCAGCACACCTATAATCCCAGTACTTGGGGAGGCTGAGACAAGAGGATTGCAGGTGGGGGGCCAGCCTCAGCAACTTAGCAAGACCCTCAGCAAGTTAGTATCACCCTGTTTCCAAATGAAAACATAAATAAAATAGGGCTGGGGATGTAGCTCGAAGGTAGGATCAAATAAAATATTAGAATTCTCATAGCTCCAATCATTTTATATTGAAAGAAGTTCTATTAACTAGAATTTCAGTATTCTATGGTAAAATGTCTTATCCAGTTTATATGGTTCTTCTGTGATTATAAATAAGAGATTGAGAGCAATTTCTCTTTTTTACATACTTTTAATGGTGCGTTATAGTCTCGAATTATATTGTACTTCATGCTGAATGAGACATACATGCCCACAGCACCTGGTGAGCTTGCCCCGGCTCCCTCCCCACTTCCGCCCTCCTCACACATGCCATTGAGATTGACACTAATATACTCATATATGTGCACATGAAAGGCATTCGTTTTGCTTTGGTTTGTTTGTTTGTTTGTCTGTTTTGTTTTGATTTGTTTTGTTTTTTATGATACCAGGAATTGAACCCAGGGGCATTCTACCTCTGAGCTACCCGCCCGCCAACCATATTTTATTTTTTATCTTGATTCAGGATCTCACTAAGTTGCTGAGGCTGGCCACAAACCTGCGATCTTTAGTCTCAGCCTCCCAAGTCCTGGGACACCACATCTGGCTTCAAAGGCATTTTAAAGCAAACGAAAGTAAAGAACAGTTGTCACCAGCAGGTCTCTACTTCAAGGATTGTTAAAGACAGTTATTTGGACTGAAAGGAAATAATACCAGATAGAAACGCAATTCTACACAGAAAAAGGAAGGGTTAGCTAGTTGCAGTGGTGTACACCTGTAATCCCAGTACTTGGGAGGCTGAGACAGGAGGATCACAGGTTCGAGGTCAGTGCCGGGTAACTTAGCCAGACCCTGTTTCAAAATACAAAAAAAAAAAGTGCCTTCCACGAAGGTTTTCAGAAAAGCACCTTTTTGTGTGTGATTATTTGATTTATTTTTTCTTTTGTACTGGGATCGAATGTAATAGTAGCTCAACCTGCAAACTACAACCCCAGCCTGATTTTTTTTAATTTTTTATTTTAAAACAGACTCTCATTAAATTACTGAGGCTGACCTCAAATCTGCTCTCCTCCTGTCTCAGCCTCCCAAGTACTGAGATTACAGGCATGTGCCACAGAACTCGACTGGACTGATGATTTTCTTTCTGCCTTTTGATTTTTTTTTTCATCTCTGCATGATTATAAATCATATGAGGGCAGGGCCAAATCCTGCTTTTGTTTTCTTTTGCTTTGGTTTAGTTTTTCCTCTCAATATGATAACCCAGAATTTAGAATGGCCTCGAATAAATATTTATAGACTGAAGGATCATTAATACTGACAGAAAGAGGGTTGGGGGACACCCAAGCACACTCTTCCTTTGGAACATGCCGGCAAAATTGAGGCATGGGATGCAGCTCAGAAAGGGGGCCTCAGCCTCCAGCCAGGGGCTGCACCCACTAAGAAACCCTCGCAGGGAGGAAAGAGTTCTCTGAGGCCAGAGTCTGAAGAAGAAGAAGCCGTCTTCTCGGGAAGCCCAAGCAAAAGCTGCTGCTCTGGATTGAAGTGAACCTACGCCAGCCTACCCAGGGAAGGAGGAGGAGGGAGACACCCTCGGCTGAGCCCAAGACACAGGGATAGCTGGGAGTCCGTGGTCCCCGGCCAGTGACTTAGAGCTTTTTTTTTTTTTTTTTTTTTTTTATTCTTTGGGGAAAAAAATGTGCATGAATAGAAAGTTGAAGATGATAGAATGAGAAAGTTATTTCCATCCTGCTCCACTGGTTGCTTCATCTTTGAACTAAGCCAAGCAGAAGAGAACGAGGTGGTCCTGTTCTCAGGAGAACCCTGTGGAATTCCCAAACACGTCAGCCATGACATCAGATAAGGCCATAAAGGGTCTTTTCTCTCTCTCTCTCTTTTTTTTTGGGGGGGGGTTACTGGGGATTGAACTCAGAGGCATTCTACCTCCGAGATACATCCCCAGTCCTATTTTTTATTCTTTTATTTTGAAACAGGGTCTCACTAAGTTGCAGAGTGCCTCACTAGGTAGCTGAGGCTGGCCACAAACCCAGATCCTCTGGTCTCAGCCTCCCGAATGCTGGGATGACAAGTGGGCGCCACCACACCTGGCCTTTTTTCTCTTTTGAATGTCAACATATACATTTCTCTCTCTCTCTCTCTCTCTCTCTCTCTCTCTCTCTCTCTCTCTCTCTCTCTCTCTCTCTCAGGATATAACCTATGAAATTTGCTAGTAACCATACTTGGACATAAAAAAAATTCTTTATAAACCTGTGCTGTTGGTGAGTGTTCCTTCATTTCTCATTGTAGAAGCCTCGCACATCTCACTATATCTCCGTATAAAGATGACCGTATGAAGTCTCAGTTCAGTAAATTACATGCTACAGTGCAAGAAGAGTAGTAGCATTTGGCATATTTTGGTCATTCTACCTTTTTTTTTTTTTTTTTTTTAGAGATTTTGCTTGAGAGTTGGGAATAAGTAGGTCTTTGTCGTGATCATCTTTACTCTCTAAGACTGTTACCGAGTGTCCTATTCTGCCAGGCTCTGTGACTGCCCCGTAATTCCAGAGCTCACGTGTGACAGTAGATAAGTCGGACGCGGGGCCTGAGCCAGCTCCACAGGTGCATGTTTCTTGGTTCTCCAGAGGGATGGAACTCAGCTGCTTTTTCTGTCTGTACATAAATACATCCATGTGCATGCACACACAACTTAGAGGAAAGAAGACTTATTTGCTCACGGTTTTTTGGAGATTCCAGAGTTCAGTGAGGTCGGATATGTGGCGTCCAGGTCAAGGTGGCAGGAAGCAGAGAGAGGAAGACAGCAGGACTTCTGCTCATGTCATGGAGGCCGGAACCAAGAGCGCGAGCAGGAAGACTCAAAGAGGAAAGCTTGACACCTGCGGCCACGCCCCCGGGGACCCGCCCTCTCCCGCCACCCCCCCCTCCCCGTTTCCACCCAGGAAACCCATCCCAATGGATTTATCTGCTGATGAGGTTACCGCCCCCTGACTTAATTATATCAATTCTGAACATTAATACAGAGCTCCTCAGTGGATATTCCCGTATCTAACCACAACAAGTACTTTTGCTCCTTGGGGCATTACTAAACAGAGGTTACTTGAACACAAAACTATGGTAGACAGTCAGTCTATCTTGATAACCAAGTCTACAAGGTGACTCACAGGAAAGTCGAGTAAACAGTGTGGGTACGGCGTGCTGCACAAAGGACTGATTCACACCCCAGCAGTAGGAGCTGGTCCATGCAGGAGTCCCAGTTAGCATCCAGTTGTCAGGTGTTAAGAATCACCTCAAACCACAGACTCCACTATGCAGGAAACAGCCAACAGGCATGGCTGACTGTAACACAGCCCGCAGAGCCCAACACTAGATGAAAGGGAAGACACTATTATTCAAAGTGCCTTAAGGTTTTCAAGATGGTGACGGCAGGGCATTCAGCCCAGCAGGAGCCCTCTGAAAACCAGGCTCCATGCTAGACGCTCCTAAAGTCAGGCTTGCTGTCCTTTCAATAAATAAAGTCTCAGCGGGCGTGGTGGCGCACGCTTGTCATCCCAGCATTTGGGAGGCTGAGACCGGAGGATCCGGGTTCGAGGCCAGCCTCAGCTACCTAGTGAGACCCTCCGCAACTTAGTGAGACTCGGTTTCAAAATAAAGAATAAAAAATAGGGCTGGGGTGGAGCTCAGAGGTAGAATCCCCCTGGGTTCAATCCCCAGCACCACAAAAAATAAATAAATAAATAAAATAAAAATAAATAAAGTCTCAGCAAGGTGTGGCAGACTGCCTGTGGCTGTATGTTTCCATATAAGTCAGGGCCAATGCCGGGCCCTGCGCTCTCTGCCCACTAACCTAGCCCAGAAGTAAAAACACTAAAATCACAGCTGTATAATTGTATTTGTTTTTGGATTGTTCAACTATTCAATCACCCTCTGCTCCAAAAAAAAGAGTTGTCACGAGGCCAAACGCTTCCCCCTGGTCTCCTTTGTAAGACACCAGCACCAGGCTGACTTGTAATGCTAGGAAAAGGTACGCACGGTGAGCCTTTATACTATTTTGTTCAAAAGGCAGAGCCACAGGTGATCTCAGAAGGTAGCGAGTTTCCGGCAAGGAAAAGAGGGACTACAAAGTCTCGTAAGCTACAGGAACGGCCTCATGGAAAACAATTGCCCTGGTCAAAAAGCAAACAGAGGGGTTCATGCCAGTATAGATTGGAGGCTTTATTTAACTCATCCGTGGAGAGTCCAGCAGGGAGGCAGGGCTGGTTCACACAGAGTTCACCTAACGGGGTCACCAGCACCTGTCTGTCAGGGAGAAAAGAGGAACAGCGGCTCCGAAGTAAGTTTCCCACGTAGAGACAAGCCCTGCTGTAGTGCTTTGGACACAGAATGGCCCCCTAGAGCCAGGTGTGGTGGCGCACGCTTGTAATCCCTGTTCTTGGGAGGCTGAGACCAGAGGATCTGGGTTCGTGGCCTGCCTCGGCTACTTAGTGAGGCCCTCTGCAACTTAGAGAGACCCTGTTTCAAAATAAAGAATAAAAAATAGGCCTGGGGGGTATAGCTTGGAGGTAAAATCCTCCTGAGTTCAAGTTCAATCCCCAGTACCCCCCACACACACACACACACACAAATACTAAATTAGCCACTTTGAGCTCATCTAGCAAGAATTTTCCAGGTGGGCTCAGTCTAGTCATACCTGCCCTGAAAAGCAGAGAGCTTTCTCCAGTTAGTAACAGAAGAGTAAGTTGAGAAGAGTGGGGTCAGGAGGAGGAGGTTTGGCGTTCTTTCGGTGGACGGGCTCTGTACCAAGGACGTAAGAACAGCCCAGCTAACGACCAGCAGGCAATGGGACCTCAGTCCTACAACCCCAGGAAGCTACCAACAAAGGAGATGGTACTCAAAACCAAAGGAGAACAAGCCAGAATTAAATGAAGGTAGTACTAGATGATCACGAACAGTCCAGCTTGCAGTTGATCCTTGCCCTTCTCAGATGAGCTCAAGATCTTACCATTTCCACCCCATCAGCTAACTTCAAAATAGCATTGATTATTTAAAAGTCCCAGTCTGCAGTACCTTGCTGTGGCAGCCCTAGCAAACTTAACTTATGATGCACTCTGATGTTTTTTAGTCTATTTCTTTTCTTTCTTCTTCTTTAATGTTGTTTGGGACAAAATTGATTCCAGAAAAAAAAAAAAAAAAAAAAGGAGTGAGGGACCACACATACCTACAGTTTTAAGAGCAGAATTCTAAAATCCTTCCATTCCCTACACTAGTAATAAAACACATATATTTCATCTCTAATAGCTTTAGAGATGAAAAAGCGTATATATCCAATGCAGAGACTCGCCCAGAGAGATGGGTTCTAGCTCATTTCTCTAACAGGGGAAATGAGCCTCCCTAATCACCCCATCACAAAATAACCAATGACGCCCACTGCCGTTCTCCAAAGGACAGGCAGTGCACGCACTTGAGTCTAAGGAGGGGAAGGTAATGTTTTTAGCTCTTCCTGAAGCTGTGGCCCTGCTTTCAGAGTGGTCTTAGTTAAGCAACTTTCTTGTCCAAGTGCAAAGAGAGCCAAGGGTAGATCTTTTTTTTTTTTTTTTTTTTTTTTTGTGTGTGTGTGTGTGGTACTAGGGATTGAACTCAGGGGCATTCTACCTCCGAGCTACACCCCCAGCCCTATTTTTTATTCTTTATTTTGAAACCGGGTCTCACTAAGTTGCAGAGTGCCTCACTAGGTAGCTGAGGCTGGCCGCGAACCCAGATCCTCAGGTCTCAGCCTCCCAAATGCTGGGATTACAAGCGTGCGCCATCACGCCCGGCTTCCAAGGGTAGATCTTTAAGTTTGGCGTTATCAATCCTGGAAACCTGGGGAAAGAGGTCCACATGGGACTTGGCAAGATCTCTTCTCTATCCAAAAGCTAAGAAAGGGTATCAAAGTTGAGTCAAAGCTTGTAGTAGCATTACTGAGAGTAGCGTCATGGCTACGGAGACTGCCGAAATGACCAAATTGTGCCTCCACCGAGACACAAAGAGCTGGAACACTAAAAGCTTAAATGCCATTGTTGCTGTTCAGTTGGCGTTCTTCCTGCCATGAACCAAAATGCCTGATGGCCGAGACTCAGAGGAGGAAGCTGTGTTTGCCCACAGTTCTGGAGGTTTCTGAGGGGTGGTCCGTGTTACAGCAGGTGAAGTGTGTGGAGCTCAGAGCCTGGTGACGGGAAGCAGAGAGAGGGAGAGTACAGGGACTCACGTCATGGAGGCTGCAAGCAGAGAGCGAGAGAAGGGGGTCCCTTCTTAGATATGTAGTCCCCAAGGCCACAGCCCCGTGATTGCCTCCCAGCAACCAAGCCCCAGCCCCACCATGGCTGCCTTGTCTACATGTGAGGATGGGGGAGATTCCAAATGCACCCGCATCACCATCTACCATCAGGAATTCTCGTCACAACAAGACTGTGTGCGTAGAATCCCACAGCTCACGAGACACGTCCACAAGTAGCATGCTCAGGACTATTGACTCTGTCATGAAGCGGGTGTTCATTTGCACCAAGAGGCGGGGCCTGGAGCGTGGTGCGGGCCAGAAGGCCTCAGGCTCTGAAGCCAGATGCAGTGTGGGCCGGCTCTACAGGGCAGCCCGGCTCCTCCCAAGGGTCCTCGCTTCTTGGGGCTCCCTCTGTGCATGAGGAAAAGCAGCACCTTCTTACCCCTGTGGGGAGTCAGTACCTTAGTCTCATCAACCTCATACAGTCCTTGGAATGGTGCCCTCGACCCGCCTCTGCTCTGGGGGGAGGGGGGTATTCTTTCTTATGGAACACAAAACACGGGGTCTTCAACCTCTGAGCCACATCCCCAGCCTTTCTTTCTCTCCTCTCCTCTCCTCTCCTCTCCTCTCCTCTCCTCTCCTCTCCTCTCCTCTCCTCTCTCCTTCTCTCTTCCCACCCCCCATCTTGTCTCAATCTTATTTTGAGACATGGTCTCACCAAATTTACCAAGCTGGCCTCAAACTTGTGATCCTCCTGCCTCAGCCTCCTGAACAGCTCAGATTACACACAGGTGCTCCTCCACCCAGGACTTCAGCAAGCTCCTAAGTGAAATCTCCTTCCTCTCCTCTTTACCCAACTCCTCTCTTTTGTCAAGAACGCCCCAGAAGAGAAAAATTAAAATACCAACAGTGCCATTTGTAGGCCCCGTCCTTGGTGGGTTTTGTTTGTTGTTATTTTTGTTTTGTGGTACTGGGCATTGAATCCAGGGACATTTTACCTCTGAGCTTAATCTACAGCTCTATTTTTTATTTGGAAACCAGGTCTCACCAAGTTGCTGAGGGCCTCGCTAAATTACTAAGGCAGCTCTCAAACCTGCAATCCTCCTGTCTCAGCCTCCCAAATACTGGGACTGCCAGCATGTACCACCTCACTTGGCCCCTTGGTGGTATTTTGATGTAAAAAGGTCCACAGAGTCGCTCATTTCTCCTCTTTGTCTAACGGGGCTGAGAGTCCAGGTGGGTAATCCCAGACAGAGTGGGATCCTGCCAAATGTTCCCAGGGAGAATAGTTTAGAACATTTTACCAGGGAAGTTTAGGATAATTCATCTCTGGGAGATGGCAGATCAGCCTTCTCTGTCTCACCCTGTACCCCTGCCCCGGCTGCAGGAGGACATCAGGAACCTCACAGAGGGGGCCCCAGTCCCACTGGACTCTCAGGGGAAAATGCAAAGGAGAAAGTGTTCCTCACTCCCCTGGTAAGCTGAGACCTGGGAACGGAAACCACCTGAGTGAGGAGGTGTCTGAACCGGAGGCGGAGAAGGATGTGGCTGGGACCGCTTCTAAGGGGGAGGGCCCTGTGGGTGTGAAAGTTTAGTGGCCTTTATAACTTTCTTTTTTAACTTTTTTATTATTAGTAGTGCATTGTAGTCATACATCTTTGTTAGGTACAAGCTGGTAAAGACACACATGCACACATTTCTCATTTAACCCTTCCCCAATTCCTGCCCCATTCCCTCGCCCTCCCTCTTTCTCAAGTTCAGTTTAGTGATTGACTTTGATATGTTTGTGAAAGTACATCATGTGCATTAGGGTGTCCCCCCCCCCATCACCTTCAGTTAAGTCACCTTCTTTGCTCATCTAAGGATTCTCCTTCTTCCTCTGGGGTCCCTCCTATGGCCCACCTTCTCCCTAGCTTCCACATTTTAAGGAGAACATCCAACTTTTTACTTTTTGTGACTGACTAATCTCACTTAACATAATGTTTTCCAGTTCCATCCATTTCCCTGCAAATGACATGATTTTGTTCTTCTTTATGGCTGAGTAAAATTCCATTGTGTACACATCCCATAGTTTTGTAATCCATTCATCTGTTGATGGACATCTTAACTGGTTCCATAGTTTGGCAATTGTAAACTGTGCAGCTATAAACATAGACACACATGCATCGATCTGATAGTTTTGTTTCCATTCTTTTGAGTAGATACCCAGAAGTGGTATTGCTGGATCATACGGTAGGTTCATTCCCATTCATCTGAGGATCCTCCATACTGTTTTCCAAAGTGGTTGGACTAATCTGCAATCCCACCAACAATGTATTAGGGTTCCCACTTCTCCGCGCCCTCGCCAGCAGTTGTTGTTGTTCGTGTTTTTTATGATTGCGTTTATAACTTTCAACATGAAAATGCTTCCGTGCAAATACAGAAAAGGTGTTGCTTTTACATCAACAAAAAGAATAAACGCCTGGGAATTTTAAAGTAGAGCAGCACATCAGAATACCACCCCCTCGCCCCCAAATCGTGTTCTACTAAAGTAGGCTGACACTCAAAGAAATTGAGGAGAGGGACAGAATGTCCGAGAAACTGCTTCCTCGGAGCAGAGGCCAGGAGGTGGCAGGTGGAAGAGGAGAGAGGGTCCCCGGCCTTCCCAGCCTGCTCCTGCCCAGCTGTGGCCCACATAGGAAGGGTCCAAGCGGAGGCCCCAGAGAAGGGACCGGGGGGACTTGACTGCTTTTCCTAGCCTTCTTACCCCTCCATGTACTGGGATTTGAACCCAGGGGCACTTTACCCCCAAGCTCTACCCCCAGGCCTTTTTATCTTGAGGCTGGCCTCCAACTTGGGATCCTCCTGCCTCAGCCTCTCTAATCACTGGCATTGCAGACGTGGGCCACCAAGCCTGGCTTCCTTCTTTCTCTCATCCATTGGTAGCATCTTGCAGTCTCTCAGGTTTCTCTTTAGTGCCCAAGCTGCTGCACGCAGACTTCTCAGGCCCCGGGCAGCCTCCTGGCCTGTGTGAAAGACACCGTCCAAGACGCCACCCCAGAGAACCCCTCATTCTGAGAAGGGCCACCTGTGTGAACCGGTGTCCTGGCTGGCGGTGTGACTCAGTGGCAGACCGTTTGTCTAGCGCGCAAGGGGTCCTCGGTTAGATCCCCAGCAAAAGAAAAGAATAACAATGAAAGATGAGATAGTGAGACACCTCCCCCCCGGCGAAATGAAAACTCTTTAAAACACAAAGGCTGGGAATCTGTGTTGCTGAACTGCTAAATGGAATTAATCCCAGGCTTGTTTGAGATATCATTCTCCATCTCTGTAAAACTCTTAGTATCCATCACTAAGATACATTTCCCAGTACATTCACCTGGTGGGTCGCACAGAATGTGGAACCATGATTGCCATGATGTAGGAAATACAAACAAAAGGGCAAAGGCAGGAGATGGGGGTTTTTTTGGTTTTGGTTTTTTGTTTTTGTTTTTGTTTTTTTGGCATGAATAAAGTTCAACCCTGTGTAGCACCACACTTTATTTTTAAATGTCCTAATGATAGTTGTTCTATATAAAAATCTTTGTGGCTTTTGTTGTTGTTGTTGTTTTGTTTTGTTTTTAAGCTGCCAGTTTAAAATGTGTCTTCGATAAAACCCTAGTAGAGAGTGCAGGACTAATGTCTCCATGGTAGTTCCATGATACGAGCAGAGAAGAGTGTTCATTTTCTTACCAAAGGACGTCAAATTAGATTGAATTTTATGACAAGAAATCATTCCGGGGAGAGTCACAGGTCTCAACGGAGAGGTTCATGCGATGCTCATGAATTATGTATGCATTTAGCAGGCCGGTGACGGTGACGTTCTCTGGGAGGCTATCGCAAATTGTCATATCATCAAAACACCAAACTCTCCAGCTGCTTTCCCGGGCTCTCCCAGAATTCCCAGAGCTGGACGGATCCCTTCCCCCTTTGCCAAATTCACTGCCCACGCCGGCCTTGGGTAAGAATGCTTTGGCATAATGTTACTAGACGTACATTTAAATGGACTGTGGTAGCGGTCACCTGTAAGCCCGGCCACTCAGCAGAGTGGAGGCCCGAGTTCAAGGCCAGCCCGGACAAGCGGGTGAGACCTCATCTCAGATTAAATAAGTCTAATTTGAAAATCTTTGCATCGAACCTGCCAAATATGCTACATGAAATTTAATTCGTTTTCCACATCGGTGTAAGAAGTCTCTGTGAATTAAGAGGCTGGAAAGACGCAGGGGTAGAAACCAGCTGACAGTGGGCGGGGCGCTCGCTGGGCCTCGGTGCCTCAGCGGAAAGGGTCCCACTGTCCAAGGTCAGGCTCTATACCCTGGTGGCCGCTTTCCCTCTCTGTGTGACACTTGCCCTGGGGAGGGGAAGAAGAAGGAAGAAGCCTCCCGCAGCCTCAGGAAGCTCACTAGCCCATCCGCCAGCCTTCCTCGCCTTCAACCCCTCGAGTGTTTGAAGACTGGCTCTTAGATCTGGAAGCAGAGAACATTCATTTCTTAGTCTACCTTTCTTATCGAATACAAATTGAGAAGGGTCCATTACTTATAAGAATTTTTTTTTCCCCACTAAAGACAGAAAAATGGCTTTGCTGATGTTTATCACCTCGGGCAAGCCAGGGAAGGCTGGAAGTGGATGAGTTATGCTTCGGTTTAGAAACGCAGCCGCTGCTCTCATATTTTGATGTTTAACTATGACGATTCTCAGGGAGCGTATGTAAAACAGAGCTAAAGGTGCTGGTAGAAATTACATTTCTATTTCTATCTTAAAGGCCCGGAAATGAATCTGAATGGGAAATAAGGAGATTTTTCTCTTTTTTTTTGCGTTTTTTATTTTTTTTAATTATGCGTGCACTGTAAGCATACATCTTTGTTAGGTATTTTTTATGAAGCCATTTTTATCAAGCGTTTATTTACCCCAGAGGGAATTCTGCAACTCTCAGATGGGACTCCGCCCTCTCCCTCCCGCATGTCCAGCAGTTACGCGGCGCGCCGCTAGGTGTCAGTGTTGCCCACCGCGCACCCCCGGCCTCGGCGCGGTTCGCGGTCCAAGGCGGACAAAGAGAAAGTCCGGTGTCCGGTGCACAAGCTCACACGTGCACCTGAGCTTTGGGGTCCGGGCGTCGACCGAGCTCGGTACCCTCTGCAGCCTCTGCCGGGTGATTTCGACACCACCCTGGGTCCACTAGGAGAACAGACTTGCACGTGTACTGGATCCACTGGCATTCAAAGCAGAGTGGACTCCTAAAGAGAGAACCTGCAGGGCTCAAAGCCACGCTGCGCTCAAGACAAGTCGGGGACACCTGACCCGGAGGGTGCACTTAGCCAGAGAGAAGCGGCTTAGGAGACAGCCTCCAGTCCAGGGAGATGTCCGCAGGTGCCATCGGGCTGCCTGGACATCCGTCCCTCGGGGGACAGTGGTGTCACTGACACGGCCGCCCTCTCCACGTGGCCAGTCAGACGCCGCACAACAGACCAGGAGATGAGATCACAGCCTCTGCCTCAGTGCTGGCCGGCTGCGCGTGCTGCTGGGGGGATTTTTCTTCTTCCTTTTTCCTTCTTCTTTGAGGCGGCCCGCTGGGGCAGGGTGCACAGGCTGTGAGCAGAAAGTATGGGCGCCCGCCCACCCCACCAGGCAGCCCTGATTAATGGTAAATGAGCAGCAAGGACGTCTCCCTGCAAAGCTGCTCCCAGAGGCAGCAGAGCGGCACTGACTTCAATGATTTTTCTCTCTTTTTTTTTTTGCAGTGCTAGGGATGGAACCCAGTGCTGCTTTACAACTGAGCTCTATTTTTTGTTATTATTATTTTGTTTCGAGACAGGATCTCACTAGGTTGCCCCCCAGGCTGGGGCCTCAAACGTGTGATCCGCCTGCCTTAGCCTCCCAAGTAGCTGGGATTACAGGTGTGTGCTACCACACCCAGGTCTAGTGATTTCTTGAATGGGTACATTGCTATGAAATATTTTTTTCAGTATAGTAATAGCATTCCCAGATTGTATGTATGTATATATGTATTTATTTATTTATTTATTTGGTGCTGGGGATTGAACCCGTGGCCTCACACATGCTAAGCACACACTCTACTGCTGAGCTGTGGGATTTAGTTATTGCTGAGTGTCTGGCTAAAGGTGAGAGTTGAAAAAAAAAAAAAAAAAAAAGAGAGAGGAGGGGAGGGGAGCTGGTGTGTTCCCTGCGGTTCTCCACCCCGGGTCAGCTGTGGGATTCAGGAGCCTGCAGTGAGGGAGCCCTGGGCAGATTGTAGCCCGGTCCACGTTTATTTTCGTCGCTCTTTGCTTTGCTGAAGTTTGGGAAGGAGACAGAGGGTGAGTGAACGGCAGGTCTGACAGCCCTGCTCTGTGCACCAGGACAATCCCTCTTTCAAACGAGGGAACAAGCACAGTTCTGTGAAGCACTCTGACCGCGTTCCCCTGGAGAGGGAACAAGGTAGCTTTCAGTCTGGGCAGGCCATGTGCAAAAAAGCCCAGCCACACCCATCAGGAAGGTGAGGGGTGGAAATTCAACTGCAGGGTCTCGCCAGAGCCTCCCACCCCAGGAACCCAAAGACCATGGCCCACCATCGTACTACTTTAAGAACTAAAATTCCCCGGGACCCAAAACACTCTGATAAACTTTTAGAGAAAGTTATTTTTGTCCTTTGAAGGTTAGGGCAATATTTAATCTTCTCCCTGAATCATCTCATTTATTGCAGAGATAAGCATTTCCAAGGATCCCAAGAGAAGGCTACATTCACAGTGCAGTTTTTAGTTTGCAATGATGTATTACTGTCCATTTGTCCCTTAGATAAGTTAGTTGTATATTTAGGCGCTCTGATGTTATATATATACATATATATTTCAGATTATTATATGTTTTGGACTTGACTTTTGTGTAACAAAATCTGGTCTCTTGTGTAAAGTCTATTTTTTATAACTATGGCTGCCCTGCTCTATTGTGGTCATTGTTTGCTGGAATATCTTTATCCATTCTTTTACTGAACAGACCAAAAACAAACAAGGAAATAGGATTAGTTAATAATAATAATAATAATAATAATAATAATAATATTCTAGCTAGGTGTGGTAGCACATGCCTGTCATCCCAGTTTTTGGGAGGCTGAGACAGGAGGATCACAGGCTTAAGGATGCTCTCAGCAACTTAGCAACACCCTGTTTCAAAATGAAAAAATAAAAATAGGTAGAAGAGTAAATTAGAAGTAGACTGCCTGCCCCTGGGTTCAATCCCTAGTAGGAAAAAAAATCACCACCATAAAAATATTTTTTAAGAAATTTCTGACAAAGAAAAGCTCAGGTTTAGAGCAAAAATAAGTGCAATTAAAGAAAAGAAAAAAATACTAGAAAAAAATCAACAAAATTAAGAGTTATTTTTTTAAAGAGAGAAATAAAATCAACAAGTGCTTGGTTAAAGGAATAAAAAAAAAGATTCAAGACTGAAATAAATTTTTAAAAATCAGAAATGAAATAGCGGCTGCCGGTGATGTCATATTTGGATTTTGAAAGTCCCCAGGACTCAAGGGCTGGCGGCAGCCATGTTGGAAGCGTCTTGGTTGCTGGGGAAACCGCAGTGGGGGCGTGGCCAGGCTGCCCCTCCCGCCTAGGCTGCTCAGCTTCTGGCTTCTCTCTACACTGCGCTGCGCTATAGTTTATTACAGCTCTCCCTTTCTCCCTGCCATTTGCCCTAAGGACCTGTAGCCCCTGCTCCTGCTTGTGGCAGCCAGCATAAAATGAATTGTGTGTGTGTGTGTGTGTGTGTGTGTGTGTGCGTGTGTGTGTGTGTGTGTGTGTGTGTGTGTGTAAATCTCCAGACCTGTAAGTAAATCAGTCTTCCTTCCTCTAAGCTGTGCGTGCCCCGTGCTCGGATCACAGTGGTGGGATTCTGAAATCTTTTCCTCATGAAATCTAGACAAAGCAAGGATGCTCATAGTACTGAAAGTCCTAGATAGAGAATTTAGGCAAGAAAAGAAATAGGGAAAGCAATCCTAAAAGCCTATGGGTCCACAAAGATCCTTAAGATACAAAGTACTTTCAAGCAAGAGGAACAAAACTGGAGGAATCACACAGCCTGATTTCAAAATATATCACAAAGCAGCTGGACAAGGTGGTGCACACCTGTAATCCCAGTACTTGGGAGGCTGAGACAGGAGGATCACAGGTTCCAGGCCAGCCTCTATGACTTAGCGAGGCCCTCAGCAACTTAGTGAGACCATATTTTAAAATGAAAATAAAATAGGACTGGGTGTCTAGCTCAGAGGTAGAATACCCCTGAGTTCTATCTCCAGCACACCACACACACACACTATACATATATATAACAAAACTAATAATAAAAACAGTATGATGCTGGCATAAAACAGATTTATAGACCAATGGAACAGAATCAGCATAGAGACCCCAGAAATATACCTGCATATGTATAGTCAACTGATCTTCCACCAGGGTGCCAAGATACACAACAAAGAAAGGGTAGTCTCTTCAACAAATGGTTTTGGAAAAACTAGATATCCACGTGCAAAAAAACGAAGTTGTACCCCTCTTTTTATAACATGCACCAGAGTCACCTCGAAGTGGGTTACGGACTTGAATGTAAGACTTGTTCCTGTGGAACTCACAGGAAAATATGTATAGTGTGTATTATATATGTATGTGTATGTGAATAACCTCCTATAACTTAATGGCAGTAAATAAATAACCCTATTAGTAAATCTGCAAGGGAACTGAGTAGGCTCTTTTCCCAGGAGGACACATAGGTAGCTAACGGGTCTATGAAGAAGTTTCTAACGTCGCTAATCATCAGGAAAATGAAAACCAAAATTACAAGGATAGTATCTCTTGCCTATTAGGATGTTTATTATCAGAAAAAGAAAAGACTGAATGTGCTGGTGCAGACAGGAAGAAAAGGGGCTCGTTTACACTATTAGGAGTGAACACTGGTGTCGTTAGTAATGGAAAACAGTGTGGAGGTTACTGAAAAAACTAGAAATGGAAGTATCCTATGGTCTAGCTCTCCTACCACTGGGTGTGTATCCAAAGAAACTCAAGGAGGACCTTGAAGAAGTCTCTAAACCCCCACACTACATGAGCAGCACTCACAGAGTGGAGACAGCAAAGTAACGTAAATATCTAAAGAAAATGAATGGATTAAAATGCCACACGCAAGATGGAATATAGTCCAGCTTTAAAAAGAAAGAAATCCAGGCGGGCATGGTGATGCACACCTGTAATCCTAGTCCTTGGGAGCTGGAGACAGGAGGATCACAGGTTCCAGGCCAGCCCCAGCAACCTCATGAGGCTCTGTTTCAAGTTTAAAAATAAGATAGGGCTGGGGGTGTAGCTTAGGAGTAGAAGATCCTCGGGATCAGTCCTTAGGGGGGA
>PVLC010001787.1:115233-131791 GCA_004027655.1 Graphiurus murinus | reverse complement strand
CTCAATTCACAATAGCCAAACTATGGAAGCAGCCAAGATGTCCAACCACAGATGAATGGATTACAAAACTATGGGATATGTACACAATGGAATTTTACTCAGCCATAAAGAAGAATAAAATCATGTTCTTTGCAGGGAAATGGATGCAACTGGAAAACATTATGTTGAGTGAGATTAGTCAGTCACAAAGAGTTAAGAAACATATGTTCTCCCTAATATGTGGATGCTAGGGAGAAGATGGGGCATAGGAGGGTCTCCAGATGAAAAGGAGAGATCCTCGATAAGCAAAGAAGTTGATTTAATTGTAGTGGATGCAAGTGGCAGAGGGACACCCTAAAGCACATGATGTACTTACACAATCATATCAAGGTCACTCATTGAAGTGAACCTGAGGGGGAGGGTGGGGGAGGGAATGGGGTGGGAATTGGGGAAGGGGTCAAATGAGAATTGTGTGCAAATATGTTAACAACTAGTACTTAACCAAGATGTATGCTATATTGCACGAATTACTACAATAAAAATTTTAATTTAAAAAAAAATCACGACTATATGTTTTTATTAACCCATTCTATTTTGATTAGAGATTGCCTAACAATTATTCCAGATGCTAGGATTATGCTGGACTAACTCCTGATTTACTTCATTAGAAGATAGGTCTTCTCTGTCATTCTTCATATAATCACTGTACTTTAATGGGTACAAAGTCACAGCCAGGGTGAGAAAGTGGGGTTTATTTCCATTTTCCTGCATATGGTTTACCAGTTTGGCCAACACCATTTGTTAAAGAGGCTATCTTTTTTCCAGCGTATATTTTTGGCTCCTTTGTCAAAAATAAGTTGACTGTAAGTCTGTGGGTCTGTTTCTGAGTCTTCTATTCTGCTCCATTGGTCTGTGTGTCTGTTTTTGTACCAATACCAAGCTGTTTTTATTACTGTGGCTTTGTAGTAGAGTTTGAAGTCAGGTATTGTGATACCTCCTGAATGGTTCTTGTTGCTAAGAACTACTTTGGCTATCCTGGGCTTTTTGTTGTTCCAAATGAATTTAAGGACTGATTTTTCTATGTCTGTGAGGAACGCCCTTGGTAATTTCATGGGTATTGCATTGAATCTGTAGATCAGTTTTGGTAGGATGGCCATTTTGATGATATTTACTCTGCCTATCCAAGAGCATGGTATGTCCTTCCATCTTCTAAGGTCTTCATCGATTTCTTTCTTCAACTTTTTTGTAGTTTTCCTTATAGAGATCTTTTACCTCCTTGGTTAGGTTTATCCCTAAGTATTTTATTTTTCAGGGTGCTATTGTGAGTGGAATTGTTTTCTGGATTTCTATTTCAGTGGATTTTTGGTTGACATACAGGAAAGCTTCTGATTTTTTAAGATTGATTTTGTATCCAGACACTTTGCTGAATTTGTTGATTAGTTCTATAAGTTTTTCGGTTGAGTTTATTGGGTCTTCTAAGTATAATATGATGTCTGCAAAAAGGGATAGTTTTAGTTCTTCTTTCCCTATTTTTACCCCTTTGATTTCCTTCTCTTGCCTTATTGCTCTGCCTAGAGTCTCAAGTACTATATTAAACAGAAGAGGTGATAATGGACATCCTTGTCTTGTTCCTGTTTTTAGTGGGAACTCTTGCAATTTCTCTCCATTTAATAAGAGTCAACTCAAGGTGGATCAAAGACCTGGAAGTTAGGCCAGAGACCTTGCACCTACTTGAAGAGGGCATAGGACCAACACTTGAACACATAGGCACAGGTAAAAACTTTCCCAACAAGACCTCAAAAGCACAAGCAACCCTCAGGAAGATCAATACATGGGATTGCATTAAACTGAAGAGCTTTTGTGCAGCAAAGGAAACTATAAAGAACCTAAACAGAGAGCCTACAGAGTGGGAGAAGATTTTTGCCAGTTACTCTTCGGATAGAGGTTTAAGATCTAGGATATACAAAGAACTCAAGAAAATCACAGCTAAGAAAGCAAATAACCCAATAAAAAAATGGGCAAAGGACCTAAATAGACACTTCACAAAAGAAGAAATACAAGTGGCCAATAAATGTATGAAGAAATGTTCCACATCATTAGCAATCAGAGAGATGCAAATCAAAACTACCTTGAGATTTCACCTAACTCCAATCAGAATGGCAATCATAAAAAACACGAACAACAACAACTGCTGGTGATGATGTGGAGAAGTGGGAACTCTAACACACTGTTGATGGGATTGCAAACTAGTGCAACCACTTTGGAAAACAGTATAGAGGATCCTCAGATGTATGGGAATGAACCTACCATATGATCCAGCAATACAACTTCTGGGTATCTACCCAAAAGAATGGAAACCAAACTATCAGACCAACGTATGTGTATCTATGTTTATAGCTGCACAATTTACAATAGCCAAACTATGGAAGCAGCCAAGATGTCCATTGACAGATGAATGGATTACCAAACTATGGGATATGTACACAATGGAATTTTACTCAGCCATAAAGAAGAACAAAATCATGTTATTTGCAAGGAAATGGAAGGAACTGGAGAACATTATGTTAAGTGAGATTAGCCAGACACAAAGAGTAAAGAAGCATATGTTCTCCCTAATATGCGGATGCTAGGGAGAAGATGGGGCATAAGAGGGTCTCCAGATGAAAAAGGAGAGACCCTCGAAAGCAAAGAAGTTGATTTAACCGAAGGGGTTGGACGGGGCGGGGGGACACTAATGTATATCAAGGTTACTCACTAAACTGAACTTGAGAAAGAGGGAGGGTGAGGGAGCGGGGTGGGAATTTGGGGAAGGGGTCAAATGAGAATTGTGAGCACATGTATTGTTATCAATTTGTACCTAACAAAGATGTATGCTTACAATGTATGAATAAAAATAAGAAAATATAAAAAAAACAAAGTCACAGCCAAATGAGAGGAATAAGTTCTAGTTTCTATAATATTGAAGGATGATGAAAGTTAACAATGTTGTATTATATAACTTAAAATAATTAGAATATTATTTTGAAAGTTCAAAATAATATTTTGCAAGTTCTCATCATAAAGAAACAATAAATGTTTGAGATAATGGAAAATATCTTGAGTTGATCATTATCCCATCTATAAGCATGCTGGAACATCACATATGCTAGAACATCCATTCTATTCCATGAAGATATACAGTTATTATATATCAATTAAAAGTAATTAAAAGAATAATCTGATCTGTTTGTGGTTTTGGTATTCTTGATCCATTAGGTAGTCTTTGCTATTCCTTTAGTTCTTTTTCTCCTTCTTTCCATGAATCAAAAAGCAAAAATCAACAAACAAATAAGCAAACAACAAAAAACCACAGAGAAAAGGAATGAGCCAAATTACTGTATCTCTTTGATATTAACATAAACCTACCATTACCAGATGGTTGCCATTAGAGAGTGGTACTTTCCCCGGGTGTGGTGGTGCATGCTTATAATCTCGGCATTTGGGAGGCTGAGACTGGAGGATCCTGGTTAACGGCCATCCTCAGTTACTTAGTGAGACCCTGTCTCAAAACAAAGAATAAAAAAAAAATACGACTGGGGGTGTAACTTGGAGGTAAAATGCCCCTGGGTTCAATCCCCGGTATCACCAAAAAGGTGATACTTTTCTACTTTTCAGAAAGATCTAGCATTTAAATGTAGATACTATCTTAAAGTAGATCCCATATGGCAAAATCCTAATGTGAATGTGCTGAATCCTGGATGTAAGTGCATTTGCTTATTTTCTGTTTGATCATGAGTGGAAACCAAATAAGTGGGTAAAGACAATTAAAAGTGAAATGGAAAGCTGAGTGTGGTGGTGCACACTTGTAATCCCAGCATTTGGGAGGCTGAGACTGGAGGATCCAGGTTCGTGGCCAGCCTCAGCTGCTTAGTGAGGCCCTCTACAACTTAGTGAGACTCTGTTTCAAAAACAGAATAAAAGATAGGGCTGGGGGTGTAGCTCGGAGGTAGAATGCCCCTGGGTTCAATCCCTAGGACTGCAAAAAAAAAAGTGAAATGGAGTGAATATCCTGAATAAAAAGCAAGATGAACACTAAGGGGGATACAAGGAATAAAGATGTGAACTTAATAAGAGCAAATATGTATAACAGTGCTGTCAGACAGTTTTATAATAACTTTAAATATATTTATTTCTTTAATACAGTAATTCAAGTAGCATGTACTATTATTCTCATTTTAGAAATGAGGAGATTGACCCATAAATCAGTTAAATTACTTGCTTAGGGTAATACAACTAATAGGTAGTAACACTGAGATTTAAACACAGGTCTGGTTCCAGAGTCTATGCTCTTTAATATGATACTATTTTTATGTGTGTGTGTGTGTGTGTGTGTGTGTGTGTGTGTGTGTGTGTGTAGGGAGGGGTACTGGAGATTGAACCCAGGGGCATTCTACTTTCAAACCACACTGTCAGCCCTATTTTATTTTTTATTTTGAGACAAGGTCTCACTAACTTGCTGAAGCTGGTCTCAAATCTGTGATACTCCTGTCTCAGCCTCCAAGGTATTGGGATTATAGGTATAGGCCACTATGCCCAGTAAATATGATACTATTTTTAAAAAAAAGAATTACGTTCAGTTTAAACATTTATACACAATGAACTCAAAAGGGTATATAATTAGTTCTAATAACATCTTGTAGTTTTCCCAACCTAGAAACGGAATGTGACTCCCTCTTTTCTGTGTGACTCATGCTTTTCTAACCTTTCTCTAACTTCAATTGGTTGTCTAATCAAGAACAGATTTTGATGTACTGTGGGTTGAATGTCTAGCAAGGTGAAGGCAAATGATTTTTAAAAATTCATCAGTAAAAGAGACTAAGAAAAAATAGAAGATGATAACTTAGAATTGAAGCTAAAATTGTTTCCATGGCTCCAGTTACTACATTTTGGCATCTATGTGCACCTGTAGAATTGTTCTATGTTTACTATGGGCTAGAAGTTTTATCTTTTAACCATAGCAATAGACTAAAATATGCACTGTTTTGATACTGGAAGTCTACAGATGCCAAGAAGGTAGCTTTGAGGGAAGAATTACTTGAGAAAGCATTAACAAGTAGCCTATTGAGGGAATGTATTGCATGGGGAAGGCAGTGCAGCATTATGATATGGGATGTGGACTGGAGCAAGGCTGCCTGCATTTGAATTCAGGCTATTACTGCATTCTGTTTTCATGACAGTGAGCCATTTTCACAGACTCCCTTTGGGTTCTTCAATAGTACAATGGTGATGGCAATGTTATCACTGAGCCTACTTCTTTGGGATGTTATGAAGATTAAATGGATTGATATTTGTAAAATTTGTATATGCTTGTAACATAATCAATGCCATGTGGGTGTTTCTTAAAGTAGAAATGGCATCCCATAAAAGTTGGTTTCCACACTGTTTTGTTTGAATGAGGAAAATGTAACATTATTTTTATATTCTTATTAGTACATTGTAATTATACATCATAGATCATAGTGAGATTTAAAGTGATATAAACATACATGCACACAGCTCTTCACATATTTCCCTCCTCATCCCACCCACCCCACTCACCCCTCCTCCCTCCCTATACATGTTACTGAGATTGGTAGTGATACCCTCATAAATGGACATAACATTATTTAAACTATTTTCCTCCTTGATTCTCTTCCCCTAATTACTTTCCCCAATTCTACTCGTCTCTCTCTTCTCATTTATATAAATTTCCTTATTTTCCTATATTCTCTCTAGCTTCTACATATGAGAGAAAACATATGAACCTTTACTTTCTGAGACTGGTTGATCATACTTATCATAATATTCTGTACTTCCATCCATTTTTTTCTGCAAATGGCATAATTTTGTTCTTTATGGATGAGTAGAATTCCATTATATGTATACTGCCTTTATCCATTCATCTGTTGATGAATACCTAGGCTGATTTCATAATTAGGCTATTGTGAATTGAACTTCTGTAAACATGGATATGAGTATATCACAAAAGTTTTCTGACTTTAATTTTTTCAGAAAAATGCCAAGGAGTGGTATAGTTGGGTCATATGGTAGTTCCTCAATTTTTTCTTGGTAGTTAAAAGTTGTCTTCAATCCATTGATATAAATGAAAACCTTTGTCTATCCCATATTACAAAAGAAATCATTTAGTGTTTTAAAGAGGGACACCTCCTCTCATCTTAGCATTTTCTTATGGCAAAGATAATGAATTACTTGAATACATCAGCATTTCACTCTAGTAACTGCTCTAGCTATACCTAGAAAGTAGTCTGTCTCTTTTTATTTTGTTTTCCAGTTATGAAATCAACTTTGTGTCAGAACAAATGTGAGATAATAGGTATGAAAGAATGTTAAAAAGTTAAGAGGGCCTGGGATTCTGATGCCACCCCCTCTTTGAGTATCACCCTTTGGGATATCCAGTTTTTGGGGATCTCTTACCCAGAACTGCAATTGTGAACTTATAAAAAAGTAGTAATGCTGAAGATACAATGAACTCCTTCTGAGTTCTTAAATGTGCCAGGAATTGTGTTAATGCTTCATGTACATTATTCATGTAAATGCTGTTGCTTCTGCAGGTGCATCTCTGGGAAATTGATTGTGCCTTTTCTTCAGCAGAGAGGAAATGACGAAGACTGCACAAAAGAAAATAAAATTCAGTTTTATTTTTCTGACAATGGAAGGAAAAATTATTCACCTCTCCCTTCTTCACTTCTGAGTTGCTTTAACAAGTCTTAAATTATTATCAATTTCTTATTATGTAACTTCAGCAGAGTAGACATTTTTTAATGACAAAAACCTCATTTTAATGATACAAAAAAGAATTCTCAAAATAGAGGAAAGGAAGCTCAGAGGAGAAAGAACAAAAGAGGGAGGGAGAAAGAAGTCGTGAGGAAGTGAAGACAATTCTGTAGCCAAATGATTGGTATCATAAGCTAGAAAATAACATCATCAATATTTAGGACTTATATATTCTCTCTCTCAGTTTGAATGAAGAAAGGAGAGAGGGAGAGAATAAAAGGAAGAGTGTTTTATTAAGCTCTGGAGTCAAAGGGAAAAACTGGAACTTTTCTTTCATGCTAACAATAGCCACCCTTTTGGGGCCCTTGCCACTTCTGCAAGAGATGAATTGCTGAAGAATCCCTTATACATTAAATTTTTCATTCTTTTCAAACATCTCCTCACTGACCCCATGGGCCACTTCAGAAAATAATTAAAGAGAGATAGAAAGATACATCATAGTTCAAGTATGTTTAGTTTTCTCTCCACTGTGGTGGTATTAAATTGTGATACTCTCTCCTAGATATAAATATTATAGGATGGTGATCTTTTTCCCTCAATCCTTGCTTCTTAAGAGAAAGATTTCAAATGGAAAGCATGAATAGGGAACTATAAAGGGTTTATTTAAGGAAGTTGGGGTTCAGTTTAAGAGAAGGCTATGATAAAGGGTTACATTCCAGAGAAAGGCTGAAAAAGTTCATTTCTGGAAGTGGAAAATGGCTGCAAGTTCTCCAGGTGATCAGCTTTATTCAGTCTGGAAACCTTCCCCCTCATGTATATGCATTTGTAGGAGGGAATTATCTCTTATTGTGCCTAAGCTTAGTGTGTCTGCACTGGTTCTGCCATGTTGGAATCTTTCCTGTGGGTGCCTAAATAAAACCCTGGTTGGGGTAAACAGTGTCTAAAGGGGACGGAGATGAATCTCCTTACTTCTTTTCCTCTGTCCCGTTTCTTCCCCTGACCTACTCATCACTAAACTAATTACCCAACAGTGGGCACATCCTAAGGATTAATTGGGTACTTTTCTGGCAGACTGGAAGATGACTTTGAGTTAGTCTAGTGAACCTTAATCCTACAAATCTGCCTACCTGCTTGGGCCATGTGGTCCAATTCTTTCATGCATCTGTTTTTTGTTTTTTTCTTTCTTCTTTTCTTTCTTTGCAAGAGTACGTTGGTCTGCTTATTCTGTACAGCTGGAGAACAGATCAGGAACAGGATAATACCACATTTTAGGGCACTCTTTTTCAGACTGTTTAAATTTACCTCATGTAGGACAATAAGAATCATCTGTTCTCCCTTAAATCTCAGACATAATCCCCTAAGCCATTTACAACTAGCTGGGAAGGTGCCCATAAAATGAGGAGTGGAATTTATGTTGATGTTACTACAGTAGCCTTTAGAATACAGGAAGACTTCATTTATTGATATGCAGAGAGCTCATTGATGTATACACAGAGAGTAATTGAGATGATAATTTAAACATTGTTATAAACACTTGTCGGGGAGATCTTCCCTAGTTCCATGCACATGTAAGTCAGTCCACAGATTTCAGGCTCCAATCAGAGTCAATGAATTGAGGCATTGCTGGAAGTCTTTTTAATGCTCAGAATTTATGCTAGAGACCAATCCGCAGTCTCCTGATTTTCATTGTATTTCCTCTCCTCTAGATAGATTTATAATGAACCCTCCTCATCCCTTGGTCTAGTGCTGGGATTGGGTAATTAGTTGCAAAGGGTAGAATCCCACTTGGCCTAGTTTAAATCACAAAAATGGGTTATATTAGAAAGACAAAAGAAGAAGATAGGGTTTTAGTAGAAATGAAGTGAAGGAATTATGTTGTGTGTAGAAAGCAATTGGGCAGCTGTCACTTTCTTTTGTTTTGTATACATGTGCTATATGCTCTCCCCTTTGTATATTTGTGCTATATTCTACTGTATTCTCTGTACAGAGTAGCTTTCTCTGTTTACTCATGGTTATTTTTCTTTCCCATAACTTTGGTTTGTAAGTAACTATTTTGCAATGGAACCAACTCTGACCCAACTCTAGGTGACTTTATAGCTAATTTGTTTACTTGCTTTGTCCAAATGATTATCTCAGCATAGCTTGTAGATTGGTAACTCCTGGGTCATGTATTCATCCTAACCCAAACATGACCATTACTCTTTATTAGGGACTAAGATTATATGAACAGTTTCACAGAAGGCTTTGACTGAGTGGAAACTCATATCTACTACATGAGTAATTTGTGAATGTGAGAGAAATAAAGGCTGCATCATCAAGGCTCCTTTGGTGAAGGAATGCATAGTTCAAACTAGTTTAATAAAGAAAGATAAGTGTATCACATCATATATCTGCAAGTTCTGGAGTATGACTTGCCTAAGCAAGGAATTCAAATGATATCCTTATAAATCTCTATCATCTCTCATCTCTGCTTTCCTTTGTGCTCAAAATAATCCCTTGCAACATAATAGAGAAGACATTTTGCATCTCTAAACAGTCTACTGGATTAATAAGTCCAGCAAAACAAGCACCTCATCTATAATAATTCCCACAAATGTCCCAGGATCTTATCTAATTCAACTGGATGAATCATCTATTCACTTCCAATCCAATCACTATGGCCAGGAAGATGTTGTACTATTATTGACCAATCCTGGGTTCTCTGACTATTTCTGGACCTGGGAGGGGTGATTAAGTCAATTTTTTTGTGGTACTGGGGATGGAACCCTGGGACATTCGACCTCCGCTCCATACCCTCAGTCTGATTTTATTCTTTTATTTTGAAACATAGCCTCACTAAATTGCAAAGAACCTTACTAAGTCCCTGAGGCTGGCTGCGAACCTATGACCCTCCTGTTTCAACCTCCCAAATACTGGGATTACAAGCATGCACCATCACTCCCAGCTAGAGGAGTGTTCTTTAACCAGAAAAGAGGAAGTTGGTCAAATAAAATTAACCTATATACATCTCACTGGAAAATATAGGATTAGACTCTAGCCTTAAATCTGCTTGCACTCTAAACAAGGCAATAGTCACTAGCTTCAAGGGCAAAAGGCAGTTTAAAATATCAAGCATGATGCATTGATAGCAACTTTCCTAGTATATCTATATATGCAAGGAGCTTATATAGCTATACAAATAATGCTCATATATTCAACTATTAAGTCTGTGGCCTAATCACTCTCCCTATGGATCTCAGTTCTATGAGTGTATAAATTAATATGGGTGTAGGAGGCAGAATTCTGGGAGCCTTTCAAACACTGACACACAACCTAACCTCAGATTCTCAGATTGCCACCACCAGGAAGAATTTAAGACAAGCATTTGAACATGAGCTGATTATTATGTTGAGGACCTCAAAGTAACATAATTAGATGTTTGTTTATAATATCAATACTATTCGTATGGTATAAGTATGGGTTTTGCATTTTTATCTTCCTTTGTAGTTATACAATGAGTTTCTACAACCAATTCTAGGATGCATCTGTGAAACAGCTGGTCATATTTCAGTGGCAGATATAACATGTTTAACACTAACTGGCCTATTTTATGTAAAGAAACCAAGATAGAACTAATTTATCCATCAGTACTCTATTTTAGGTGATCAAATCCCCCCCAAATTGCTTTATATAAGGAATATGGGGAGATCATACAGCTTAAAATTCCAGGGGTAAACAAAACTCGATCTAAAAATTCGTTATCGTGACAACTCAATCCCTCTACATCTTTCTACTCTGACCTCTGTAGTACTGGCTTTATCTTCATATTTCACATGGTAGATGCTTAGCAGCTCTAACCTCTGCCACCTCATGGTAACAAAATGGATTGTTCAATTCCACACTTCTCACTCTCACTATGTTATATATGATAAGACAATTTCTTCCAGTAGTTTCTGTGCTAATCCTATATATTCTTCATCATTGGTATGAAGTAGACCAATTTCTCATCCCTAATCACTTTGGCCAAGGAAATGAGGCTTGCTGCATTAGGTTAATCACTGGCCACACTTGGTTTTAGGGGATGGATTCAACTCCATCCAAAATATACAGACTGAAAGTCAAAGAACACTTAATTCCTCAAAGAGTAATCAGTGCGTCATTGGTGGAGGAAGTGAGTATAGCTGCTAGGGAGGCAAAGAACAACTATTTGTTTGTTTGTTTATTTATTTATTTATTATTTCAATACTGGGGATTGAACCCAGGGGCATTCTACCGCTGAGCTATGTCCCTAACCCTATATTTTATTCCTTATTTTAAAACGAGGTCTAACTAAGTTGCAGAAGGCCTCACTAAGTAGTTGAGGCTGCTTGAACCCGCGATCCTCCTGTCTCAGCCTCCCAAGTACTGGGATTACAAGGGTGTGCCAACACACCAGGTGAATGTTTATTTTAACTAATATAAGCAGTAGGTCTACAATAAATCAAACTTTCAGAACTACGTCTTTAGTTAAATATAAGAAGTGTCTGATTTTTCTATGAAGATGACTAGATTCTGGAACCAGTTAATTAATAAATAATAACCAAGACTTGAGATATGAACAGGAAATAGTTTTATTTTTCAACTCTGAGAAGATTGTGTAGTGTGTTAGGTAATTTCACTTATAAGGGTAACTTCATTTAGAACCCTGTGGCTTTTTTAGTCAATAAAGTTCCAAATGATTTAAATGAAAACATCTTTTGCATGTTTTCCCTTTCCCTAATTATAGGATCTCCAGACAGGAAAGGAATGATCTCTTGTTTATCTCTAATAGTTCTTACAGACCTTGTTTTTCCATCCCCCTATTGCATTGGACTAAGGAAAGACAAACGTGTGTGTGTGTGTGTGTGTGTGTGTGTGTGTGTATGTGTGTGTGTGTGTGTGTGTTTTCTTTCATTCTTTTTTTTGTACTTAATTGGTGTTTCTAACAATCCCTCTTAGCTGAAGTTGGCTGCCTGTTGTGATGGGCATTGAAATCCAGGCTCTTTAATGAGCATATTTATGGGTTCTTTAGAGCCACTTTCCCTGATGCACAGAGTCCTGATGCAGGGAATATGTGCTCCCCCTGACCAAGACTAATGCACATTTTGAAAGCTACAATTTTTTTTTTCAAATGAGACAAATAATTTACTAAATCAGAGTGAAGTTCTTGTTGGAATATGGAAAGGCTCAGGAGGCTCTCATATATGCTTAATGCAGAATAATCATAATAATAGCAATTGCAAGAAAGAAATGTTGGTTATGTAAGCATACTGTTTTGACTCTTTTTTTCACATGAGTTGTTTACATTAAACCTCTTCTGTCTGAGCCTCTCTGAACATCATTCTGTTGTCTTTCAGATTTCCCATTCTCCCTCACTGATTATCTTTTGCAGATATAGCTCTACTACTGATTCTCTTTCTCCTTTAACCTCTTCTAGTACTGACTCCCCCTCAATGTCCTTTTTAATCAAATTGTAGATTGGGAACACAAAGGTATTCTTAAATTGCAGTCTCAGTCCCTTTTCCTGTCACAAGTCTCAAGTGCTTGATTCTGTTTAGGAACCCAGTAGCAAGATCCAAATCCACAGTGTAAGAATTCACATAAAAGGCATATTCTTTAGGATTTATAAAGTATAAGAGAATACAGCACACATAGGGTACTTTAGAATTCTAAGAGGACACCGGCCCAAGTTAATCATTGCTTTTGTTGCCTAACAAAGAACCCAGATCAGAATAGCCACTAAGAATTATTTCAAAGCATAAGGTAGACACTACTTATATTCACTTGATGGGTCTTTAACTTTTTTGACCTCCTTCTTCCATCATTGTATTATATAACTATACATGTCTACCTTCTGTTCTTTCATTCTCTTTCAACATTTATCTTTGGCCTTTTGTTCACAGAACATTATGGCAAGTGAGTTTGTCATTCCATTCCTCTCTTAGTATTTTTATGGTGAAGAAGCATTTCATTAAGCCTGATAGGCACAATGAGTCATTTAAGATAGCTATAAAACCCAATTCATAATAGTATGTCTTATTCCAATGTCCCTGAAGTTATTTATGGCCTCGGGAGGCAGAGTACTCTCTATGTTACAGAGGAGAAACAAGAAAAAAAAAAGAAAAATGTTTATTTCTATTAAATCAAATCAACTTCACATTAGCCAGCACATAAAAATAAAAAAAAATTCACAAAATTTAACCACATACACATGCATGATATTACACAAAATCACACTCTAAAATTTGCCTGAGAGCTTATTTTTCCAATTGTACAGCTGTCTCTTTCTCTTAGTGAGAACATTCTTCCCTAGCTAAGTTGCTACTCCAATGGGAAAAAAGACATGTGGTATATGCTAACACAAACACATAGCACACAATTAGCAACAGTTTTAGTTTATAGCTTTAGAAGAATTCTACACTAATAGTCTCTCTACTCCTGTTCTTGTCCCTAGGGTCTCTGCTTTGTGCCATCCCTTGCTTCTTATTCTCTCACTGCCTCCTCCTAATTCTACCCTTGGGAATAGATGCCTATTGCAATTTACTTGATGATTTCAATCTCTAAAAAGTTAGATATTTATTTATTTACTTACTTACTTACTTATTTCTTGGTACTGGGGATTGAGCCAACGGGAATTCTACCTCTGGTCTATACCCCAAGCCCTTTTTATTTTTATTCTGAAACAGGATCTCACTAAGTTGCTGAGGGTCTTGCTAAATTGCTGAGGCTGGACTCCAAACTGTGATCCTCCTGTTTCAGCCATCCATGTACTGGGATTATAGGCATGCCCCACCACTCTAAAAAGCTGTTTAAAAACTTAATTATTTGCTTTTAATCCTTTTTATTTTAAGACTAAGAATTCTAGGCTACATTTTGATTCTGATATGGTAGCTCCCTCTTCAGAGGCAGCTCTAAAAGTTTTCTATAAGAGACCTCATGAACTTCATAGTGCTTTCCCCTTCTTCCCTCCCCTCCCTGTGATGAAATCCCTACATACACTACCTTTTCCATCCAGGAGATAGATTCCTCTGCTAAGTCTAGAGAGGCTTGTGGGATATATTCTCTCTCTCTCTCTCTCTGTCTCTCTCTCTCTCTCTCTTTCTCTCTCTCTCTTTCCTTTAATTATACTGTCTCATTTTGGTTAATTGAAACTTCTGCTATAAGGAGGCTTTATCCTTAAATCTGATGAATTGCCACTCCTTCACAGCAACTACCAATTCAGCAAAAGAGGCCAGTCTTTCACTTGGGTTTGCAGGCTAAATTTTCTTTCTCTATTTCACAGCTTCAACATTCTACTTTTATCAATAATGAATACTACTTTCAAATGACTATTGGCTACTTTTTTCCCTTTGCATCTACTATCAAAGGTCCAGAATCACATACATATTCTGATTTCTTTTCTGTAAATGTCCTTCTTAGAAGTTACTTAAATGTGATCTTGAAACAAGAACAAACTTCTATTGAGGGAAGTTTTAGATTTTAGATAAGTATAATTATTATAACATAGATAGCTTAAGGGCCCACTATAGGCTTTCTCAATTCTTTACCCCCATCTAGGCTAACCAACCATCTTGGTTTTACTAGGACTTCCCTGTTTTTAGCACTGAAATCCATGTCCCAGGAAATCTCTCAGTCCTGAGTAAATTAGGATAGTTATTAATCTATCATATTTTAGATATTTTCCCTAACATGCAGAAATACCATTGTAAAATCTGAGCTGTATCTTTCCCATGGTTGCATGATAAAAGCACAAGGTCTGCTGTGCCACCCACCTTACCTCCTTCCTTTCGTTTCAATCCTCAGTTCCACTATTTTTATTCCCAGGGAAAAGGCAAAGTTGAAGGTAGGAGAGAAATGAATTTCAGACTCATAGGAACATCATCTCTAAAATAACCTTTGTAACAGAAACACTTGGAAGTCAGTAAAGAAGAATGGGAGACTTGCAGATTGGCAGCCAAGGACCAGTGGATGGCAGGCAGCACGACTTGGAAGAGACCAGCTCTGCAAGGTTCCGTGACCCTTCCTATCCATGGGAAAACCAAGAGATACATCACCATTTCTTCCTATTAAATGCTTGGAGGGTCTCCAGGGGAAAGTGCTGTCAGTATTGAAATTAAGGCTTAAACGAAGGGCAGGAGGGAAATGTACTGGGAAGTGGTAAAGTCACCTGTGATGAGATAAATTCCCTTCTTCATGTGGTATAATCTGCAAGAGTCTATAGCAGTTTTCTGATTGACCACAAATGTGAGGAGCATTATTACACTCATATTTATGCTCCAGAAGAACCAATCAGCTCCTGATTTTTGCATATAAACTGCACTCATTCAGAACATACAAGAAAGCAACAGAAGTTGAATCACAGCTTTTCTGCAAAAATAGACTCTTGTTCTCTGTTCAGTTGCATTTTGTGAAATGCCCTTTAATTTAAGATGCTCTTGTTTTTCTGCTGTATTTTTAAATAAAAGCTCATTATCTAAAGCACCATTAACCTTCAGCACCATTGACATAAATATGATGTACTCTCCATATTAAACACAAATTGTACAGCAGCTCAAGGACTGCCCCATAAACAGGACATTCAGGAGGTAACTACAATGAGATGCACAGCCAGATGGTAAGCCAGAGGTCCTAATGTGGGGGATTTTTCAGGAAGGTAGGTAAGGGTGAAGAGGAGTAAAAATCATTTCTAATTACTAAAGGGCTTTGCTTTAATCATTATAGAAGCATGATTATTTGCCATGTTAAGAACATTAGTGCTATCCTGAATGTTTCTGTCAGTACCATGGACATCACAGGAAGGTAATGTCAGGACTTGTTGAGCTGAATGGAACAGGAAGAAAATTGGGTAATAGAAATCCAATTCATCCATTACCTAGAAAATTAATTTTAGCAGAGGTTCTGGGTTTCTCACAAAAAAATTAAATGGCTTGGATTTTATCTTCTGCAATGTCCCTAGCCTAAGACTAATGATTTCAATGAGATCATGGAAGCTCCTGCTTATGTTGTTGTGTGGTTTGGAAAGTGCCCCCTCCCTAACACATCTGCCACTTCCCACTAGTACCCATAACTCATTCAGTAACCATGAATCCTGACCAAAATTTCGATATCCCAGAATTATTCTCTAGCTTAGAGCATTGAGGCTTCTTGAACTGATGGTTAATATATGAACATTCTGGGAATCATAAGACTCAACGTATTGTTGGACTGTGTACTCTCATCTTGGCACAACTTAGTAACTTTGAACTGCCTTCCCATAGAAGATTTCACTGAGATGTGAAGAATGAAGATGGGTCTTTTTTATGGGGACAGATACTGTGGGAGTACAAGGGATACAGACCAACCCCAAAGCATTCTAGAGCACTGCTGAGAAGAGCAGGGGAAAAATAGGGGATTCTGTGAGAAGCTCTAGGGCTAGTGGTTGGGACGAAATAGAGTGGAAAGTTGTTCTGAGAGGTAAAAGTATGATGAAGAAATATAAATAAATAAATAAAACAAAGTCTGGATTTTCAGTGTGGACTAATGTCCTACTGCTGTGGATACTGTATGACACAGTAAATTTTTTGAGGTCAAATCATTATTAATGTCAATTAAAGTCAACAGATATTTACTGTATATAATACACTGCACTAGGCCGGGTGTGGTGGCGCACGCTTGTAATCCCAGCATTCGGGAGGCTGAGACCAGAGGATCCGGGTTCGCGGCCAGCCTCAGCTACCTAGTGAGGCACTCCGCAACTTAGTGAGACTCGGTTTCAAAATAAAGAATAAAAAATAGGGCTGGGGGTATAGCTCGGAGGTAGAATGCCCCTGAGTTCAATCCCCAGTACCGC